>CM030867.1:0-135000 GCA_018105865.1 Metaphire vulgaris | reverse complement strand
AAAAGTCTAGGGTCCGGGGTATAACCCCGGAAATTTTTTGAAATCAATAGGTGCTCATAGGTGAGTTTCAGTGCATTTTGGACATTAAATCGCATACTTTGGTGCACCAGGATAGGTCTCATACCAGTAACTTCTAATTCTTAATTTTTGGAAAATTCCAACAGCCACAAAGCACTATTAAATGTAAGTTGAAACTATGGAGAGATATCGCAGTAATTGCGCTGTCAAACTATTTAAAATTACCTGCAAATTATCTATTGGCAATATGACCACATCCAAATGCAAATAAAATAAATGCTACTTTTAGTATTTATTTTAAAAATTAGATTTCTCCAACAGCCACACTACATTATTTTACATAGATGATAGAGGCATTAAAGCTGCAACAACTACAAATTGGGTAACTAGACTTAAGGCAACTGACTGAAACAAGCAATTTCTAATTATTATTAACAGTATTTAATTGCACCGTTTCACAGTTTTAAATGGATTGTAATTTGTTGATGGAGGTCTTTAATTTGGAAGGCTGCAGTAGTGGAGGGAGTTGCAGTAGTCTAATTTGGAATGTAAACTTCATGTGAGTCTATTAGTTTGTTATAAACGATTTATATTTCACAGGAAGTTTGCACTCTTCATCATTAGAATGACTACGTAAAAGTTACAATAATAATAACATTTTATGAATGCCTGATAATAATGAACTTGAGCTTGAATTGAGTACCGGTAATCTTATATGAAGTTACAAAATTGCACTGCAATAAAGCCAGTAATTGCGCAGTCATTGAGGGGCCTATTGAATTAATATACTACTCTAACGTGATACCAAAACTCAGGGGGGGAATTTCTTCCCCCCTTAGGTTTTTCAGGAAGCATTTGCTTCCTTTCCCCCCTTGTGTGGGCGCCCCTGACTACTACTACTACTACTACTACTACTAGTACTAGTACTACTACTACTACTACTACTACTACTACTACTACTACTACTACTACTACTACTACTACTACTACTACTGCTGCTGCTGCTGCTGCTGCTGCTGCTGCTGCTGCTGCTGCTGCTGCTATTGCGCTACTGTATTGCTGCTGCTGCTGCCACTATCTAGAATTTTTATTATTGTATATTGTGACGTATTTTTCTGCGGAGCTGTTTTCAACAATCAGCTGTAATTGGAGGGTAGATCTTTCAGAGCAAATCGCAGTCATCACGCAAATAAAACTCATCAAATTTTAAATATAAAAAAATTACCTCATTAAAACAGCCATAACAGATTCTGACGCTGCTATTAATTTAATCCACAGCAATATTTAGATTTCAACTATGCGTCATATTAAATGCGCCTAGCCATAGAGAAATAATTCATACTGTACTCGGTGCAATAAAGCGATTTGCTCGTGCGACTAAAATTTTTGAGGTGGGGACAAAATTCGATGAAAATCAAAGAAACTGTTTAGAGAATTTTGGTAATTTTCTCGTTTTTACATGATTTTATTCTTATAAAATTCTGCATATCTATATTCGTATCGATCGACTGATTTAATGGAAGCGAACGACGATTATTTAGAATCGTTTTCGATGATATTTCATGTAGTTTTCAGAAAATGTCGAGTTTTAGAGTGAATATTTAAAATTAATTGTTTAAAATTAAATGGTTTAACTGATTCAACGATGGCTGGATGCAGACTGACAGATGGAAATAGAGCTGTGTATTAGGCCTAATCATCATCGTCGTCGTCCTCCTCTTCCTCCGCCTCCTCCTCCTCCTCCTTCTCCTCACAATCGTCATCATCATCATCTGGTATTGTATCAGCTGATCGATGGGTTCCTTGCTGCAATGACGCCTTTTGGCCTGTCTTGCTCTATCGGATAGAATGCTTGTTGATAGCATTTTAATTTTCATAATAGAAAATCCAGTGGAGCATTTTTAATTTTCATCTCCCTTTTAAGGTTTCTTTCGTTTTGCCATCTATTACGCCTCTAGACATGGAATCTCCTTTAAGTATGGGTCCTATGATCCAGTTCCACTGTCTACTTCTGATCGTGTGTAGAATCCATCTCGTGTACCAAAGACAGGTACCTGGTAGGTAGTTCACTAGGTACTCACTTCAGTACTTTTGCCTTCAGCTATGACTTGTCCTTCCATTTGGTTAGATTTGCGGTTATAATGTTGATTTATTAGGAGAAGTGCCAAATGGATTTTCTATTTCAGGATTTATCCACTGAACGAGAGAAAGGCAGACAATGGGAGACAATAGTATTATGGAAAAACCGGTTGTGCTCGTTACAGGTTGTTCCCTGACTTTGTCATTAGGTCCCTATTTATGTCTTTTTAAAATATGAAATCTTTCTAAAACTGATGAAAGAATACAATTTTCTTAGATGTCAACGCGAATTTATTTTCATGATGAAATTACTATTTTATTTGTTACATTTAATTTGAGACATTGAGTGAATTTTAGCGGCATTTGATGTCCTGCGGTGTCTTCGTCGTTTAGGCTTTGGTCCGTTTGCAATGCATCAGGTGAACGCCAGTTGGGTTGCAGTTCAGGAACTGCAGAGGATCGGACTCGGAGATGACCTTGATGTGTCCTTAATGACTTTAGAGATTCCAGTGGAATATTCCACCGTAATGGAGAGAGTTCCAGCACTGTGGAAGCAGTTTAACCCTCGGGTGTGTTGTGTATAGCTTTTGATCTGATCAGCACAGCTGCTTTCAATTTAATGATTTATGAAATTGCTTGAATTTATTTTTGAATTTCTATTTACTTTTATAATGTGACACTGAAGGCAGAATGGCTTGAAGCCATTTGACGTCGTTAGGACTTCCTGCTGGTGCATTGGAGTTTGGACTCTTATGAACCTTTGAAAGATTTGACAAAGTAGTGATTGTTGGAGAGTTAAAGGAGACTAAAAATATTTGCTCTTCACTGTAGAAATTGATTTTAATGAAGGTCAAAATTGTAGAAGTTTAATTGCTTATTTCCTGGTCTGTAATTATTGCAATCCAGACTACAGTAAAAGATTAAGTTAGCAAATTCTGTGGCGCTGCTCAGAACCTGTACAGTACATCAACTTACTGTCAGGAACACAGGCTCTCAATAATGATAATAATAACAACAAGGTTTAAAGTGGTTCATGAGGATCTGCCCTGTGTGAGAACCACTATGTTTCACCTATCCAACCTAATGTCCAACAACAAAACATTATAACAAGAAACATTGCCAATTGTGATGAAGTGTTGAGTGTTTGGAGACCCCGTTTTGCGCTGTTTGTATTAGTGCTGGTTTTTGTTGAGGCCCTGCTTATGGAACCTGTGCATGGCAGGAAATGTCTTGGTGCTGCTGTGGCCGATGGCTTCAGCGGCCATGCGTTGATTCTTCTTGTTGAGGTGGTTTTTTGTGGATTTTTTCAGTTGGTTGTGCACGTTGGAGTGTCTGGAATTGCGAAGGAATTGACGTTGGAGCAAGGAGCTCACAACGACGGATACGATAAACCGGACATTCGGGGTCTTCTTCCTCCCGACCAGTGCTGTGTCAACGGCTGCCATCACTATATATCGTCCCGAATCGACATGACCGGCGTCTGTGAGGCGGTCAACGGGTCCGACTGCGGAGTCCACGTGGTCGTGTCCAACGACCCAGGACGGTCAGTCATCAGAGACCACGACCATCTGTCATTTGCTTAGTGTTGATGAGTCATCTCTTAGTTGCTGTTTGAAAAGATTCAAAGTCAGTTTCTTAGGACACGTCATGACATGCTTGAAGTCGTCATGAGTGATGCCGCTGGGTATTTGTTGTTGACCGCCTCATCATCTCCTACCATCTTCTCTTTCAATAGATCGGATAATAAAACTGATTTCCAGCCAGAGACTCAATTCAGATTTCAAAAGTATTTTTACTTTGCAGAATAATTCTTACTGTTGCTAATGCATTGGTATACACCTGATGCAATGATGTTTTTATAAAGTTTTGCTATTTATATAAAAGTAAGGATTTGGGTTTCAGGAAGATTGTGTTGAGGATACAGTATATAGTTTTGCTGTTGCCACTGTGCATCATCGAGAACATTTCTACAATTTTAGGCATTCATAGCATCAACAAAAGCCCCATTTAACAATTTATGAAACTTGCAGATGGATCAACTTGTTGCCAAAATATTGGTTTAGTGGTTGTTTGCTTAAAACTCTTCTCTAACTTTTTCTTTCATCTTGGGATGGGAGCTCATTGCCCTCTGCTTATGCGCTGCATTTCAGTTGTATTCAATTCAATTACGGAAGTCTTCTTTCCCGGTTTTCTTCTCTGACTTTTGTGAAAAGACTTTCTTAATCTGAACAAAGGATCAAGGTATAGTATGAAGCTGAGATTACAGAGGCATTGTGCTGAGACTGTGATGTTCTGGAGTCGACTGATACTTTTGACTCTGCTGTGACTGGTTTCTTAGAAAGGCTCGGGCGGTGGCCACTTTGCCTGGAAATTGAGAGGTTTGAAGTCCCCTGGACGAGTGTGTCATGCTCTCATGATGAACGTCTTGTGGGTCGTGCTGTGTTTTGAGAAAATCAAGCACTTGATTCTGATTTAAGCATTCTGGCATGTACAGTATTAGCGCTTATCGGCCAACCGCGTTATAGTTAAAATTAGAATCGGTAATCAGGTCTCTTGCATTGCGTATGCGTATATGCAAATGGGGACAGTAAAAACGCGCTGCCTGATGCCATGTTCACTGGCTGTCCACATTTGCATAAACATGTACGCGGCCTTGGCCTAATTATTGTAGATGTATGACATCATATATCTGATTGGTCGATAAGCACTATTGACCAGTTTCAATAGACCTCTAACGACCGTCTTTGCTGATGATTTCAGGTATTTGTGCGATTTCATCTACTACACTTCACTGAACGTGAACGAGATGCGCACTGCTTTCATTCACGTTCCGCCTCTTGATCGGCCGTATTCCGCACGGCAGATGGCGGACGGAATTCGACTGGCGATTCGTGAAATGCTGAAGCAGACGAAGTTGGTTCACTCAAAGCACTGAATCCGGTGTTTTGTCTTCTGCAAAGTAACTTATGCAATATGCGGCGCTCACGGCACATCGGGCGTCTTTCGTTCTGCGTACTTTTGATGCTCCTTGCGTTGTCTTTCTCCTGCTCTTCACCTTTTCAGCTCATTGGTTTCAATGCAAAAACAGACCGCGGGCAATCCATTACTAGGCAATATCACGTTATTAACTTATGTTTGTTGATTTTGTTGAAGGTTTGTCAGTGACGGCCTCTGTGTTGTTCTGTTAGAAGTCCTATTTGCTGATCTTCTGTGTTGTACTAATGTGTCTTCTGTGTCTCTTATACAATTCTAAATGCATTATGTATTCATTTGATTTGTCCTGTTGTTGCTTTTATTAGTTATTGTCACTTGCTATCGTCTTGTTGTTATGATTGAATGCTGTTTAATGGTAATATATTTTTGCATAATACAGGACTGTGTTTGATATTTTGCACTGTGGGGTTGAGGCCACTTCCAGACCAGAATTTATTAGCAGCACTGGGAATTAGATTACCAGAAGCAAAAATTGTGGGGTTTTTGCCCCTTTGTTTCCATAGAAAATCAAACACTGATTGCGTTGCTTCTTCTTTTCCGTGTTTTGAAGTAACTGACCATCGGATGTAAAGCGCTTCAGTTGTCTCGCTTTTCTTGTCTCGCTTTTTCAGTGTGTCGTCATGGCAACGTCTTGACTTCAATTTAGCTCAGAACAAAGTTTCAGTGACTCTGATCGGTGGATGAACATTTTACACAAATTGTCTCTTCTATTTGTATTTATTAGCTTTGAAATTGTAAATGAATTGCTCTTCGGCTTCAATTTCTCAATTCAAATTGCAAAAGGGAACAGTTGTTCTTCTGAAATGGTCTACAGTATTTCATTTTCTTTTCAGAGCCTCTGTCTGTCTGTCTGTCTGCCTGTCTGTCTGTCTGTCTGTCTCTCCACTATTATTTGCTCTACTTGCGTGAATATGTATGACGGGGGGTCGCCCTCAGTAGTTGTGTAGGCATTCCCTAGAGACGCCCTTGAGCAGTTGCATAGCCATTCGGTAGAGGCGCTTTCAGTAGTTGCAGGGGCATTCGGTAGAGGCGCTTTCAATAGTTGCATGGGTATTCGGTAGAGGCGCTTTCAATAGTTGCATGGGCATTCGGTAGAGGTGCTTTCAATAGTTGCATAGGCATTCGGTAGAGGCGCTTTCAGCAGTTGCATAGGCATTCGGTAGAAGGGCGTTAGTAGTTATATAGGCATTCGGTAGAGGCGCTTTCAGTAGTTGCATAGGCATTCGGTAGAGGCGCTTTCAGTAGTTGCATAGGCATTCGGTAGAGGCGCTTTCAGTAGTTGCATAGGCATTCGGTAGAGGCGCTTTCAGTAGTTGCATAGGCATTCGGTAGAGGCGCTTTCAGCATTTGCATAGGCATTTGGTAGAAGGGCATTAGTAGTTATATAGGCATTCGGTAGAGGCGCTTTCAATAGTTGCATGGGCATTCGGTAGAGGCGCTTTCAGCAGTTGCATAGGCATTCGGTAGAGGCGCTTTCAGCAGTTGCATAGGCATTCGGTAGAGGCGCTTTTGGTAGTTGCATAGGCATTCGGTAGAGGCGCTTTTGGTAGTTGCATAGGCATTCGAGGGGCGGCCTTCTCATGGGCATCATTAATATTCAGCAACATACGGTGATGAAGTTGAAGACGACGAAGAGGCGAATCTCGTCTAAAATTCGTCGTCAACATCATCAGCGTAGGATTATGAATATTATAATGATGCTGTGCGAAAAGGTGAAGCAGCGACATTTTATCATCTTCATGGAAAACCTTCCAGAACAGAGACGTGGCTAAGGGCGAGTGATTCAGGGCGCCCGGGTGCAGGGGCGCTAAAACCGGGTTTTAGTTAGTGTAGCAGGAAAAGGAGCAAACAGAAACATGCAAAATGTAAATATAACTGAATTCGTAGGGAAATAAGTGACGACCTGTTTTTTACTCGTCACGTTTTTTGTCGCGGATTGAGGGTGCGCCGAAGGAAAATAAATGACGACTGGTGACACTCACGACATCTTTTGATCGTCAAGGATTTTCGGAAGTTGAAGGGGCGCCATCGATATGTTTCGCTCCCGCCTCCCGGATACCCTAGATACGCCACTGTGGCTGAATGACCCCTGCACATGCTGTGATCCGGCAAAATGAACTAAAAATCGTCGATGATTTTATTCAACCAAATTTCTTACATAGCGCCATTAATATACAAGCGATATGCAAATTAGGCTGATTACTGAAGCTTAAGTCCTACAAATTCACTTTCTCTCTTTTTCTCACTCTTAATCCCTTTCTGTCCTGTATTCCTGTGAACAACAACCGGTTGTTGTACGTATTTTTAAAATTGTGTGCGGCTGCTTTGTCAGGTATTTATTATTGTAGCGGTCTTCTTGGTAGACACACAGGGAGCTCCCCCAGCCGCAGAAATGTTGACTATGAGCTCTGGTGCATAGTTTAGGCCCTAGAGGCCTAGACTATGCACCAGCGCCTAAACTTTAGAGACTTTAATTATGATTTATTTACGGAGTTACCAAAAGCCACAAGAGTCTACAAATGCATGCATCGTCGTATCTATTATTGTGATAATCAGCATGCCACGGTGAACCAAATTGTCTACAGTTTTACGAAATAGTTAAATGCAAGTAAACTCCAGTCTTTAGCATCGAGCCTCGATCAGTTTTACTCTGTTTGCTGTGACTGACGAGGCGCCTAAGTCGTTGTCAGTGGTCAGTTAGTAGTTGCTCAGCAAAACCAGTTCCCATCTGCGGAGGACACAGACATCGAGGACAGCAGCGATGCAGATGCTACGAGCAATTGGCAGAGTTGTCTGTCTGTTCGATTGTAGGCCTATATGTTGGTCATGGCCGTCTTCT
Organism: Metaphire vulgaris; assembly: GCA_018105865.1. NCBI lineage: Eukaryota > Metazoa > Annelida > Clitellata > Crassiclitellata > Megascolecidae > Metaphire > Metaphire vulgaris. Next base: position 127,070 of record CM030867.1, on the reverse strand, counting down.
CTGTTGACCTGTTCACTTTTGTCTCCTTGACTTTGAAACGAGCACATGACAATCTCAGTCAATCTTATCTGAGAGTGACAGAGCGATTCATGGGATCAGCCCCTTTCCAGTCTCACACGTGATCAGTCCTTCTCTCTCTCTCTCTCTCTCTCTCTCTCTCTCTCTCTCTCTCTCTCTCTCTCTCTCTTTCTCTCTCTCTCTCTCTCTCTCTTCTGACTAAATAAATTTTAGTGGGGACCTGTAGGACCTATAGTTTGTTGAGATGAGTGCATGTGAGCAGAAGTGCAAAGCTCTCTTCAAAGCAGTCAGAGAGTAATTATCGAGTGTTTATACTATTAAAGCATCAGTCGCCTTCCTTGGGATTCCTCTCATTCGTCGATGTTTCAGTATTTTGCGTTCTTAAGAAATTGCGAATACAATTGAGCGAAGTTGATTTTGGCGACAAATGACTTCCACGATGGACGCAAAGAAAAGAGTAAAGTATAGACAATTGCACTCAAATAACAATAATAATCAGCACTTATATTCGCCGTGTCTTCTTCTGTCTCTGTCTCTGTCTCTGTCTCTGTCTCTGTCTCTGTCTCTGTCTCTGTCTCTGTCTCTGTCTCTGTCTCTGTCTCTGTCTGGTCGTCTAATAGTAATAATAACCATTAGCGTTGGATTAGCGTTGCTGTGGTGGACGCTGTGTTAATGAATTCCATTTCAGAGTCTAAATGTCAATCTGGTCTTTTCCTCTTTCGTCGTCGTCTTCGGATCTTCGTTTCTCTTCGGTTATAACATCGGAGTCCTCAACCAACCAGCTAACGTATGACACATTATATATATATATATATATATATATATATATATATATATATATATATATATATAAAAGGTAAACAATAATTAGGCCTAAGGGTGCAGTTAACGGATATATAATTCTTTATATTTCTATATAATATCAGCCTAATTACTTTCTTTAGTCTGTTACATTTTCTCATCTTATTAACAAAGCCATGACAAAACTGTTGTCTACGAGGTTGTCTCTGTTGTCTACGAGGTTGTCTCTGTTGTCTACGAGGTTGTCTCTGTTGTCTACGAGGTTGTCTCTGTTGTCTACGAGGTTGTCTCTGTTGTTGTCGTAGTTAATAAAAGATTTCTACGGCGACGTTTTCACGAAGAGATACGGAAATGAATCTGTGACTGAAGCGATGATAACGGTCACGTGGTCTCTCACCACCGCTCTCTTCATTCCAGGTGGAATGTTGGGAGCCATGCTCGGAGGACTTCTCGCAGATTCACTCGGAAGGTATCAGGCTCAACCCTACTAGAGTTCCTTCCAAGTAAGTGAGTCCCTTCCAAGTAAGTCAGTTCCTTCCAAGTAAGTCAGTTCCTTCCAAGTAAGTGAGTCCCTTCCAAGTAAGTCAGTTCCTTCCAAGTAAGTTTTATGGTGAAAATCAGAAGAGAGTGGCTGATGGCGACTACGAGACAGTCGCTTTCGAGGCGTTGAACTCCGCAATTAAAGTGTTACTGCTTTCATCAAAATCCTCCTTAAAATTACCGCTAATTTCAGTGTGTGCGTGTGTGTGTGCGTGTGTGTGTGTGTGCGTGCTAAGGAAGCGAACGCTGCTGCTTAGTCACGTGTTCGTCTTCTCTGGAGCCGCCCTTTCGACCGCCTGCGTGGCCAGCGAAATGCCGGAGCTGCTGATGATCGGACGGATTCTGCTGGGAATCAACTCAGGTAGATTCCTCTCTCAAATACCAAATATCCCGCGTGACGTCATCGGCAAATGCCGGTTCGGACGTGAATCTATCACGTGACCGTAGGTAGCAGTCCCTTTATAAGCAGCAGCAGCCGTGAAACTCAGTTTATAACACTTCATCAGGAGGACTCAGGGCGCTGCACGCATGCAAGGGCTATTATCAGTACGAACGATGGGTCATGCACTCGGGTTGACCACTGGTGCTGACCCAGCTGACCCAGCTGACCCAGCTGACCCCGTTGCTTCGTGTCGTAGGTTTGGCCAATTGCATAGCGCCGATGTTCCTATCCGAGGTGTCTCCTCTTCGTCTGAGGGGAGCGTTTGGGACTCTGCACCAGTTGTTCGTTACCTTCGGCATCTTCCTGTCCAGTGTCTTCGGCGTCGAACAGCTTCTCGGTCGGTAGGAGATGACATCCTCATTCTCTCTGTCTCTCTGTCTCTCTGTCTCTCTGTCTCTCTCTGTCTCTCTCTGTCTCTCTGTCTCTGTCTCTGTCTCTGTCTCTCCCTCCCTCAGTCCCTCTCTTAAACAGCTTCTCCTTCTTCTTTTGCCAGATCAGTAAGCTTATCTCAACGGCTGGTGAGTGATTTCATCCTCGTTGCTCTGTGTGTGTCTGGTGTCTGTGTGTGTGTGTGTGTGTGTGTGTGACAGAGAGAGAGAGAGAGAGAGAGAGAGAGAGAGAGGAGGGGGATGGCGTGTGTTTTCTTCTCTTTTAAGGGTCACGTGACCTTTGGCCGTTTCTGATTCTGATCGAGGTCATTCCGGCGATCGTCTCACTGGGCGTCGTTCCCTTTCTTCCGGAAACTCCGAGATTTCTTCTTTTGGTTCGGAAAGACAGACAAGGATCGAGGAAAGGTCAGACAACGAAGACATGCATCGTCATGTGCTGGCTAATGGGGGGAGGGGGGGTCAATTGTATATGGCCTCTCTTTCAGTCTAAGCAGCTATTTAGAGGCACACTTATTTATATCAGAATAATTGTCAAATAAGTGCAAAAAAGTGCAAATGCGCAGAATAGAATTGCATCTAGGGCGGTGGTCGTAACTTTAGCGTTGAGATTTTACCGTAAGACGAGCGACGTTGAATCCGACATGGAAGAGATGGACGCAGAGCACCTGGTCGGATCGAAGGACAAAGAACAGGAAGAGGCGTTCACCTGGAAACACCTGTTCCACTCACCTGACCTCAGAAGACCTCTGCTCATCGCCTGCTTCCTTCAAGTCGCTCAACAGTTCTCCGGAATAAACGCAGTGAGTCTTCTTCGTCCTCTTTGCGTGAAAACCAAATTCAGTGAAGAAAATCAATTCTTAATCTGTCACTTGAGCTGTTAATTGTGTAAGACTTCGAAGGAAGCGCCTTCTGGTTGTCAGATGGAATTCCTGTCTTTTGTATTTCAGGTGTTTTTCTATTCGAAGAGTATCTTTGAGAGTGCTAAAGTGAGTGACGACCACATCCCCTTCGCCATCATCGGCACCAACGCAGTCAACGTCATCATGACGGTAGTTGCGGTGAGTAAGGTCATCGGGTCAACCCCAATAGGTCGTAGGTCAGGTGGGTCGTAGGTCATAGACTCATAGGTCAGTGCATGGGAATGGCGTGTATTTATTGCATATGCTGTTGTAATTCTTAGGTTCCTCTGATGGACATCGCTGGGCGTCGACCTCTCCTCCTCCTCCCAATGACCGTCATGATCTTTGACCTCATCCTGATGACCGTCTGTCGTCTGGTTCAGGTGAGTCCATTGCCCCCCGGGGGAGAGGGCCTTGTATGCTGGCGCCTCTGGCGACGACACGCGCAACTGCCTATACTGTATAAGCGGAGTAAATGCGTCGCCGTGAGTCTTTCAGTTATCCACTGAAACAGACCGAACCCCTTTCCGACCAAACGGGGTTAGGGCGTCTGTATACGCCACCCCTCCTCCAGTGTTTTTAATATCCAGATTCCAGGTCTTTGGGGGCTATTGGGTGGAGGGGAGGAGACACAGTTCAATGCAAAAATTTGTCAGTGCTGGGATTTGGGGGATTGTTGTGTTTTTTGGGGAGAAGGATTTTCTCCTATGAGGTCTGTATAAAACACCGCCCTTATCCTTTTTCTCCTCCTCTTTCTCCTCCTTCTCTTTCCCCTCCTCCTATTTCCCCTCCTTCTCCTCCACGTCCTCCTAATTCCCGATGGATGTATCCAGTCGCCATTCATTTCTTCCTTATTACTGATGCCTGACTCTCTCCTTCTACCCCTCCCCCCTAACTACACCTCTCCCCCGTCCACCAAGGCGACTAGACACTGGACCCCGTTAGATTGAAGAGACAAGACAACATAGAAGGGTATGTTAGCAGACAGCATTAGACTCACCCAGCCCATGCGTGTTGCTATCTTTTTCTCAAAAGAATTCACTTTTTATGTGAAGACCCAAAATGGCCGACGGACATTTTCCATCCGCAGATAAACACCGGAAAATCATCGCCTTCAGTTTCAATGTAACAGAATTCTGCCGTCGGAATTTTAAGGGCATTAAGTCGTCCACTCCCCCTCCTCTCCAAAAAAGAAATCTATAGGAGTATCCAGAACAATCTCTATGGTCACTGATCTATGCCCACCAGCTAGAAATCTGCTTCTGCCATTGGCGTCTATTAATAGACGACAATTGTTTCTATGGTTTCTGCCCACCAGTGGGCGGAGCAACCGGACTTTGTTGGTAAACACTATCATTTAATTTCAACCATCATTATTTTTAATATTTTTAGGCGAATGATCCAACGATCGCAGGGATTGCTTACGTCACTATCGCCTGCGTCATCATCTACGTCACCGCTTTTGCAGTCGGTCTAGGTGACGTCAGAGATTATTGCTTAGAAAGCTTCCCTCAAAATTAGAATTCCAAGGAATTATGTATGATCTAGAACGAGACTGAAGCAGCGATGCAAGCGAAAGACTTCCGCTGCAGACTTTTAAATAATTATCTTTGACTTCGAATGAACCTTGTGTTCCTGTCGCCATGACAACCAGTGCTAATGATAGACGGAACAATTCCTGGCGCAGGTAGTCAAATAGGTAAGATAGTCAGCACCACCGATGAAAATCGATTGCAGGCAACTGAAACAAAGGTTTCATTGTGTATTCTCAATTGGTAATTACATCTACGGACGTCGTTAGGTTTACAGGAAATACCATTTTCGACGCTCGGTCATAGCGTCATTGTAATGTCATTGACGAGTTCTCTTCTGTCAACAATAATGGTCTCCAGCGCTCACTCATCGACCACTTTTTAAGGGACTGTCCATTAATTACGTCAACAAAATCAGGGGAGGGGTTCGAAAAAGTTTGACAGTTTTTGGCAGGGGGTCAATAGAAGTTGACGTCAACAATTTCCGTTATATTACAAATAATCAAAAATAGGAAATTTTATGGAATAATATTTATTATTATAAAAAAGCCTGACAAGCAAAAAAGTCATCACCACCACATTTTGACACTTGATGAGCAAAAAGGGATAAAGGTCTCATCACCGCAAAAATAATACTGTAACCTTCTAAACTTTTTCGGGGGGTCAAAATTTTTTGACATAATTATAGGGGTCGCTGAAAGTTTGACAGTTGTTGACAAGGGAGAGGGGTCAAAAATTGTCCAAAAATTGTTGACGTAATTAATGGACAGCCCCTAACTACCTACACAGGCCAAATACATTCACTTCAATTCATACTTACCGCTTTTAATTCCTTTCTCATTGTCTCCTTCATCGCTTTCATCGGCCACACCCGTTCTCTCACACCCGTTTGTGTGGATGTGTGTGTGTGTGTGTGGATGTGGGTGTGTGTGTGTGTGTGTGTGTGTTGAACTGAAGCGTTGGTCTTAGTGGGGGGCGTTTGGTGATTCAGGTCCAATCCCGATGATGATCGGCGCTGAGCTGTTTCGTCAGAGGCCTCGACCGAAGGCAATGGCCGCCGTCAGCGTCGTCAATTGGGTCGGAACATTCGCCATCGCAATGACCTTCGAATCGATCCAGGTCAGTCATCAGTCGCCATCCATCCATTCCACTGCGCCGTCGCCGCCGTCGCCGTCGTCGTCATGATCATCATCGTCGTCGTCGTCGTCGTCATAATCATCGTCTTGGCGTGTTTTGTTTTTGAACAGACGGTGGCCGGTGACTTTACGTTCGTCATCTTCGCTGTCCTCCTCTTCGGATTCGTCGTCTTCACTTATTTTTTTGTTCCGGAAACGAAGAACAAGACGATCGAAGAAATCGTCGCCCACTTCTCCTCATCGAAGGTCATCGCATCAGCCGAGGAGGAGGCGGAGGAGGAGGAGGAGATGAAGCAGCTGCAGGGGTCTGCCCTCGGAGGACCAGCAGCAGACCCCGCTGCGAAGGACAGAGAAGAAGGGAGTACGAAGGGAGGAGACGAAGAGACCCTTCGTCTGGTCACTTTGCACGCCGGAGAGACGACGAATGAAAAGACGACTCTAAAGGCCGAAGAAGAAGAAGAAGCGGAGAGACATTAGCGTCGATGACTGATAATTAATTAATGAACCAGCATATTTAGGTGACTGTACATAAACAGCAGTCATAGAAAATGATAGACTGTCGAAGAGGAGGAGGAGGAGGAGGAGGAGGAGGAGGAGGAGGAGAAGAAGGAGAAGACACTGAATTTGAACGAACAGAAGAATATGAAGAGACATGAAGTTGACTTTTCTTCTCTTTCTAATTCTTCATAATCGGATCTTGTGTCTGTTCTTCGCCTCTGCTTTGGTCGACGACTTCTAAGATGCATCTGCAGATTAAAACTAGTAAACTACAGCGCTGGAATGGTCGTCGACCAGAGGAGAGGAGGTCGAACCCAAAACCGACCCTCTGACCAATCGACCCTTCTCTTTGGGTCAGGGTGACATTGAGACAGAACCAAGAAATCGCTGGAAAAAGATTCAATTTCCAATAGACGCGGAGCTGTAAAACCTCCCTCTCTCCCTCTTTCCCTCTCCCTCTTTCCCTCTCCCTCTTTCCCTCTCCCTCTTTCCCTCTCCCTCTTTCCCTCTCCCTCTTTCCCTCTCCCTCTTTCCCTCTCCCATCACCGCCACCGAGGCTTAAGAGGGCCTGAGAGAGGTCACGTGACGTTTGGTTTTCTTCGGCGTTCTTAAGGAAACGGCACCCGGCGCTAACTCTGTCTCCTTTCGATCGATGGCCACTGAGCAAATAGCAGAGCAGTGTTTGGCGATTGGGTGGGGAAGGGGGCGGGGGGATTCGATGGACCGCAGCCTCAAAAGCACACGTGACGAAGAGGTGGACTCTGACGTCATAAACAGCAGCATTTGCCCAGAATGGATATCACACGGGAGAGAGGGGAGAGGGATGGGGTGGGGACGGTCGATTCGAATGTTTGGCAACTTTACAACCGGGGTTTCTTTCATCTCATTGGAAAAGGAACGACAATAAAACAATATTAATTAATTAATGCAATAATTCGAGTAATGATCGCCAGTAGACATTGATCCTATAGCGAAACAGCAGCAGCGGCGACGGCGACAGCAGCAGCGGCGACGGCGACAGCAGCAGCGGCGACGGCGACAGCAGCAGCGGCGACGGCGACAGCAGCAGCAGCAGCAGCAGCAGTTGCGGAAGCAGAGTCGTTTAGATCGCTTTCACCTGACGTGAGATTTGCGCAAAACCGTTCAGTTAATTTTTCGGCGGTGGGTGGGTGGGTGGGTGGGTGGGGGTGGTGGGTAGGTAGTAAGTCCGAAGAGAATATAGGTGAATGTGTGAAGCGACGATCTTTTGTTCGTCGGAGAAGATGGTCGATGTACCCCCCTCTCCCCCATTTCAGGACAATGGCTACGCAAATGACTATCGTTCAAACCATTCCTCTCTCTTTCTATCCATCTACATACATGTATTTACATGTGTGTATATATATATATATATATATATATATATATATACATGCATATATATACATGCATATAATCAAGACTTTAACATCGAGAAACAAATGAAAAGTCATACTAGAATGAACATAAGTTGAATCACGAGGGAGCCACTGGGGCCCAGGGACCCGCAGGGGCCCAGGGACCCGCAGAAGGTCCAGGGACCCGCAGAGGGTCCAGGGACCCGTAGAGGGTCCAGGGACCCGCAGAGGGCCCAGAGGGAGCCATGACAAAGTCCGGGTTATAGATTCTCCATATCCATTGTGGTTTGAAAAATATTGTAGGTGTTTAGTTTGTGTCTTACACCTCGAAAATCAAAGAAATTCGAGAACGGTTATTTCAAAGAATTTGAATCTGACGTCACCCAAAGTTCTTTGTCACGTGGGGATCCACCGAAGGCTCCGCCGGAAGGACTCGCGTCCCCTCTTCTTAAGACCCTTAGGCGGATCAAGGAGACTTGGCGGCATGTATACGAGCGATGATGCTACCCATCTCCATGGGCGTAGTCAAGAGAAGAGAGGCGCGTCCCTTCCATTCTGGCTGCGACCAGAGACGTCAGATTTGCGCAAAACCTTTGAGATCATTTATCGAGGGCGGAGTAGCACGACCGAAGAATTGCGTAAATCTGTGGAGTTTTCCATGACAACGTTCTTCTATCGTCAGAGAAAATGGTCGATATGCCCCCCTATCTGAAAACCCTGGATACGCCACTAACCATCATTCAACTCATTTATCTCTCTCTTTCAATCCACACACACACACACACACACACACACACATATATATATATATATATATATATATATATATATATATATATATATATATATATATGTGTGTGTGTGTGTGTGTGTGTGTGTGTGTGTGTGTGTGTGGAGTATAGCCAGGATTCCAATATAAAGGGGGCACTTGGGTATTTTCAACTAGAACGTCTTGGACGAGCGAAAAACGGTTTAAAGTCTGCTGTGCGTTTTTCTTGATCTACCCCTAAGCAGTGTTTAATCTAGGCCGTTTCCGGGGGGGGGGAAATTGGCCTTCCCCCGGATATTTCCCCCGGAAATTTTGGAATACTACATGGACTAACAGCGGCCCCTAGCAGAATTCCCCCCGGCTTTGTCAGTTTCCCCCCTCCGGCTTTTTCAGTTTCCCCCCGGAGTCCAGGAGTCTAGATTAAACACTACCCCTAAGCACCCCCACCCACCCACCTCCCAACTACTCACCGGTTTGGACGAATTTCACGACAGATCCCGATCGAATGAGGGAGCCGGGTCCCTCCCGTGGCTACGCCCATGACGACAGGGGTGACGAGGGACAAAGTAGGCGTTGGGGGGAGGGGGAGGGGAGGTCAAGCGGCGCCCCTAATGTTGCAGGAAAGCGAGAATCACCAGAGCAGCAATTAGTCCTCCACAATGGCCACTGATCAGTTGTATCGATTAATGCAGCAAGTGCACAGAGACACAGACAGAGGGCGCTGCAATTAGGACGCTGGCGCTATATAAACGATGCCGGTGGACGGAAGAGACAGGTAGTGATGCAGCAGCAGCAGCAGCAGCAGCAGCAGCAGCAGACGACGACACGACGATAGGAAATAATTCCGACGACTGAAGGATTCATGAAGGTAAGTAAGTGAGCGTTAAGAGGTGAATTTGTTCGATTTCAGAGATATTTCGCTTAGGTGACAAATAATAGAAATATGATTTATTTAGCGCATTCAATGACTTCAATTGAATTCAAACATTTATGCACGCATCCATACACCGCAAAGACTTAGAAACTCCTTTGACTCCTCTCTTTCTCTCATTCTCTTTCTTCTCCTTCTCCTCCTCCTCCTCTTCTTCTTCTTCTTTCTCTCCTTCCCTTTCTTTAGTTTCTGGATGACGTCATTCGATTCTATTCGCTTCGATTTCTTCCTTTTGCTCGATCGATCGCTGACGTCACTCGAACAAATCCTGTCGAGAGCAAAATCGAACCTTCGTCCTCCTCCTCCTCCCCTCCTCCTCTTCCTTATCCCCTTCTCCTTCTCCCCTCCTCCTCCTTCTCCTCCTCCTCCTCCTCCTCCTCCTCCTACTCCCGTCGCAGAGGAAGTGACAGCCAAACGCCCTTCAAAAGTCAAATGCTCTTTAAAAACTCCAAGAGACTTTCGTTTATGACAAAGATTCCTAAAATCCTTTTAAGCTTTTGATTGGCCGCTGGATATTCGCACTAGCAGCCAATAAACAACACACGGGGTTTGCTCTGAATCTACTCAATCAATTAATCAATCAACCAAGTATATTTGCAATCGATTGCAGTGCATAATTTTGTGATTGGCTTAAACTTTCTCTGGCGGTGGGTGGGGTGGGGTGGGGCTGGCCATGACATTGGCGTAGCCACGGGGCCCGACCACCCTATTCGGGTTGGGAAACGTCGTGGGATTCGCGTTGGGTGGTTGGCTGTGTGTGGGGGGGGAGGGGGAAAGCGCCTGGGACTGTTTGAAGTTGGCGCATGGCACTCGCAAAAGGAACTTTGGAGCTTTTTGCTTGTCCACCTTTTTGAGTGGAAGACGTCGATGTGCCCCCTTATTCAGGAATGCTGGCTACGCCATTGGGCCCTGGTTACATATTTCTGGCGCTGCCACAAGCTCTGCTTCAGGTAACAACCTGACTCCGCCACTGTGTCTGCCTATCTCTCTGTCTATCTGTCTGTCTGCCTGTCTACCCTTCCGTGTCAAATTCTCTTGGCGACATTCTGTCGGTCTCCGCGAATAAGATCCTATGATAATTTTCCATTAAGTATTTGTGTTTTATCGTTGCGCTGCATAAATAATTAAGGGCAAAAGAATTGAATGGCAATAAGTGATGTCCAGTGGAATATTTCGTCTTCGGTCTTCGTTCGATGCGTTTCATGTTTCAAATGAAGTCCTCGGTTGATTGCTATGAGTCGATGGAGTGGACGACGTCTTATATGGAAGACGACATTACGGGAAACGGGGTCCCCTATATAGGCTTCGATCGAATGCTGCTAATCAACAACAACAACAACAACAATAGTGACAACAACAACTGATATTAGACGATGACAACCGCTATAATCAGAGGAATCAAAGCGTCTTTCGTCTTAATCTCTCTTCCATTTCAAATGGTTTAGGAAAGATGAAGGAGACGAACGAAGCGACAAGAACGGGGGCCGGTAGCCTAGCGGCGGCCATTCGAGTCCTGGAAAACTTGCTAAGGAGCCACATCGTCTCCATGGAGATGGACGAGAAAAGGTATCCACAGGTGAGAGCATCGGTGGGAGGAGGAGGAGGAGGGGGAGGAGGAGGGGGAGGAGGAGGAGCGGTGAGGAGATCAAAGGCCTCGAGGAAATTCAGTCGACAGAGACTGATGATGGGAATCGAAGAAGAAGAAGACGAAGACGAAGAAGAATCTGTCTCTGGAAGACACCGACCAGACAAGGTGAGCGCTCACGGGTCAAAGGTCAATCAGGCCCTTTTGTAGATGACCCAATCACAAGAAACCCAGTCGCATGACCTATATAGACGCAAGAATTAAAGGCCTCTTCCACAGGACATAATAAGACATCTAAAATGCTTTCTGTTTTTCTTTCTTTCTTTCTTTCTTTCTTTCACTCGTTCGACTACTCATCGCTTGCACTCAACTGAAAAGAGTTCAAAAGAAATTAATTGAGTAGAATTAGTCAGAGTAATTCAGCTTAATCGATCGCTTTCTCTTCGAAATCACTCGACCGTTTCAATCAGTCATCGAACAAGGAGAAGAAGGACGAGAGAGAGAGAGGAGTAGATGGGGAGGACAGTTGAGTGGCTGCTGCTGCTGTTGTTGTTGTTGTTGTTGCTGCTGCTGCTGCTGCTGATTATGATGATGATGATGATGATGATGATGATGATGATGATGATGATGATGATGATGATGATGATGATACTGGTGAAGAGAAGTCAATTCCAATTGAATTTCGCTGAAAATTAAACGATCAAAATTTTTCAGGCGACGAATGATGCGTCGCCTAGGCAACGACAGCAGCAGCAGCAGCAGCAGCAGCAGCAGCAGCAGCAGAGAAATCGATGCAGGATAAAGTCGACCGGTCGAGTGTTTGAGAGCCAAATGACGTCACTGTTTAGCCGGAATGTCCTCTGATTAAGTGAGATGACGATCGATTGATTGATCGAAGCATTCATCGATCAAACGAAAAGAATCGCCAATCTATAGACGAACGCTATTTCAAAACACAGCGCTATAAGAATGAGTCACGTGATCATTCGGCTGAAATGAGAATAAAAGTGAGCATTTGATAATTAAACATCTTCAGGTATCCGTCTCAGTCCGTGTCATTTTCACGAAGATTGGAACAATTGACACGATACATGACAGGTATTCGGCTGACGTGACGGTGCTGTCAAAGTGGCGGGAACCAGCGCTCGATGACAAGAAGACGCAGGTGATAACAGACAACTGCTTCGCTTCGAGTTACATCAACTTCGTCTAAACAGCCACAACATCTCTTTTGTATTGGTCAACTGCTATTATCATCGCAGTAGTAGTTGTTGTAGTCAGTTGTTGTTGTTGTTGTTCGCTCTTTGACTGAAGTCGTTGCGTAATTAATTTTTTCTAAGCTTGGGAACAAAATGGCGTTCTTCATCAACATCAATGAACGTCTTTCTTACTTGTAGTTTCCCCTCTAAACTGTTCTCCTCCTCCTTCTCCTGCTCCTCCTGCTCCTCCTCCTTCTCCTGCTCCCCCACCCGCCTCTCTGGCCTTTGACTGTCCCAATAGGCAAGCGATCGGTCGTCTGGTTCCTCCATAGAAGGCCCGACCATCCGTCAAGAGAAGGAGAGAATCGCAGTCATTCTCTTGCTTCGTCTCCTCAGACGCAACTGGTCCACTGTTGGCGAGTCTCTCGATGTACAATCGGTCGAAAGAATTCAACAGATTAATCAGTGAAATCGAATAAACTGACATCAGTTCTTCATTTCGAATTTCTCTAATTATTATTTAAGAAGTGACTAATTAGTTTTCTCGAGTTAGTTGAGTGAAACATTTGCAGAGGTTTTTAATACTTTAGGCGCATCTTAGCGTCCTTTATATCAAGACTTTTTTCGCTAGGTGGAGCCACTGCGGGTTGAAATTTTAAAACCGCTAAAATGACTGCATTCAAAAATTGTACCAAGTTGCACGCATTTCGACCAAGGGTTGTGAATTTCCTTTACAATGAGACAGTGTGGCGCCGTCTTTATTGAGGGGAGTCCTGCATGATGTATGAAGGAAGGAAGGAAGGGCGGTTAAAGATCTCCCGTATAAAAACACGAATGCAGTAAGCCTTGTAAAGAGACGGACAGCACTTCTTTTGTAGAGTCTACAGTGGTAAACAGCATGCATTGTACATGATGCTAATTACAGTTTACATTTTCCCTTGCGTCGATTTCTCTGTAATAAGAAACTGTGATGATCATTGCTTTTGGAATCTATTCTTCACTCGCATTCTCTCGCTGCTCTGCATTTGCTTAATTGCTGATCACGTGACGTGCGTTTCAATTGTCCTTCTGTTGCTGTGTGTGTGTGTGTGTGTGTGTGTGTGTGTGTGTGTTATGAGACATCGGACCAGATCGACTGGGACCGTTACTGGGATCCGCGGCTGTCCATAGCCAACGGGATCGGAGACGTGAAGTACGTCGTCGGTCACAGTCTCCATCGCAACGCCGTCGGCGCCGCCGTCGTCTGCGAACACCGACACTGCCAGGGACAGTTCTTCGAATTCATGGAACTCAACAAATTCCCATTCGACAGCCAGGTGCGCTGCCACCACCCCCACCCCACCCCCAACCCCAACCCCACCCCCAACCCTCCGCTCCACTGATTTGCTCTGGCTTTTTAGTCTTCCCTAACCCTCCTCACGACTGACGCAAGATTTTGGTCAGCGACAGAAGAAGACGGCAAAGGGATAGTTTCTCCTGCTTCTGTCTGTCTGTTAACGTGTTTGTGTGTGTGTGTGTGTTCGTTCTGGTATCAGATATTGAATGCAGAGAGGTCTTGAGAGAGAGAGAGCGATGAGTCTCCAGGAGTCTAATTACAGGGGCAGAAGACGGCAGAGTGGGTTAGGCGCTGAAGCGACGGAGTGACGCGGAGGAGCGACGATCAAGCCCCGTCAACGCCCCCCCCCCCCGAGTGGCTTTCACACGACGGGCATGAGCGATGCCTGCCCGGCCATGCACTTTAAATCACGCCGTGGTTTTCAATGAATGACAAAGGATAAGTAGAGACTGCATGGAGACGTTTTTCTCCTTCGGTTGTCGGATGTTGTCGTTTGCTGTCAGGATCTGACAATCCACGTGACAACCGACAGAACGGCAGATGAGTTGGAGTTCATTGCGGATGAGACGGATGTCAGTGGAGTGAACACCGGGGCATTCAGTGCAGAGCAGGAGTGGCGGCTGGATGACAGGGTCAACGTCTGGAAGAAGATGACGACGAAGAGGAGGACGGCGGGGGAGGCGGAGGAGGGAAAGACGACGAAGATACCGAGCATCTACGTAGCAGCGAAGGCATCGCGAAGACCTCAGTTCTTCATCTACAACATCATCATCATCATGGTAAGAGTGACTCATGCAGGGTCAGAGGTCAAGGCCATCAGAGGGAGGGAGCGCCGCCTATATTCGCCATCAGCCGAGTTCTTCAGTCTCTGTGAATGTCTATCTTCTTGTAGTTTTCCATCTCCAGCATGGCGTTTGCCACTTTTACCGTGAAACTGGAAACGCCGGAGTCGAGGCTTCCACTCACCTTCATCCTCGTCCTCACCACCGTCACCTTTAAATTCGTCGTCAACAAAAGCTTACCTAAGATCTCCTACCTTACCTACCTGGTGAGTCAACTGCTCTTAAATAAGGGCTGCGATTGGGGAGGGGGCTTGACTATGCACTTCCATCTCTCTCTCTCTCTCTCTCTCTCTCTCTCTCTCTCTCTCTCTCTCTCTCTCTCTCTCTCTCTCTCTCTCTCTCTCTCTCTCTCTCTGTTATTTTGTTTGTATTTTTCTAAACTAGAAAGTCTTGCTATTTAAAAGAAAAACAATAATTTGCATAGAAAACATCGAAGACTACAGTTGTTGTTGTTGTTGTTGTTGTTGTTGTGAATGACTTGTCGGTCGCTTTCTCTTTGCAGGACAAATACATTCTCGGTTCGATGATCATCCTGTGTATGGTTTGCGTTTGGCACGCCGTCGCTGGGTCCGTCGTATGCAGCAGCACTGCTTCGACCACCACGCCTAATCCAGCCACCGCGATACCTTCTGAAAGCGCCGACGCAACACATTTCACTATCTATTGGAATTATTCTACAACAGCTGCACACAGCGCCAGCAGCAGCAGCAGCAGCTGTCCAAAGAAAGACAAATGCGTCGCATCTTCCACAGCAGTCGCGATCGATTATATAGCGCTGGGAGTGCTAGGAACCATCTACATTGGATTCCACGTCGTCTTTATGGTCCTCATCAACTGCCACGTAAGGAGTGAGCGAGCGAGTGAGAGAAAGAGGGACAGACAGACAGTTTGAGTAATAAGTAATAACATCTAAACTCAGCATTGACATTATAGTAATGGCCTCACCAAGAGCATTGGCCACTATGTCAATGTCAGTACATTAATAAGAGTCAGTATTTGAGTAACGAATTAACAGAGTTCTTCTTCTCAATTCTTTTCGTTTTTTCAGGGAACGGACGATGGACCAAACGAAGAGATCGATTTAGTAAGTAAGATCCACGTTCACCTCGCATTCGCATAGATGCATTTCCGTGAGTAGATCGGAGAGAGACAGATGTCACGTCACTTTCCATATATATTTTATGTATAGGCTTATATATATATATATATATATATATATATATATATATATATATATATATGTATGTATGTATGTGTGTGTGCTTTTGTTTGTTTCTGCATAATTATAATAAGCATGGTTTTGTGTAAATGGTGATATTGACGAAGCTCAATGGATGAGCGAAGGTTCGTCCATTGAACTTCGATATTTTACTTAGGGAGACGACGAAGAAGATGATATATGGAAGGAAGGAAAACAAGAGGAGGAGGTAAAGGAGGAGGAAGAGGAGGAGGAGAGGGTGGGAGGACGTCATCATCATCGTCATGCCAATGGAGTGAGGGAGAAGGCTTTGAAAGGCTTTGAAGACAAAGTGACCGAAGGGAAGAACGCCAGCATTGTCTCGTCTCCAGACAGAGACCCCCGTGAAAAGAACCCGAGTGGCGCCCCCGCCGTCGATGCAGCTGCGATGCCAAGCGTCGTCGACTGAGACTGAGGGGGAGAGGGAGAGGAGGAGAGGAGGAACGCATTGAATTCAACACTCACAGAATCTGGACATTTTTACAGACGTATTTTTCTCTATTAAAACGCCGAAATGATTTCCGATTCAATCCAGACGCTACACGACAACTGCGTGGCCACGGGGGGCCTCCTCTCGGCCTCTGGCCCTCGACCGCTAACTTCCCCGGCTGCTTCCATAAAGCCTCGTCTATCTTCTGGATTGACCGAGATTCAAGAACCTACCAAATTTAAGAGACTTTCTTGACATTTTGTCCCTCTGCGAACATTTAATCGGCGGATTTTGTCCCATGTCCCTTTGACGCAATGCCCTTTTTATCAAATCTATTTTTTAAATACTGTAAATTCTAAATATAAACTTATTCTTAATACGGTAATCACTTATTTGTCTCTGCTCTTATAACTTTTCGATATCTCATCGTGAGGAGAAATTAATAAAAACGTTTTTGGGGCGGGTCTGAGAGGGTCGGGCATATGCCCCGCCGGATCTATGACCCATGGACAATCATGGACAATTAGGCCAGTATATCTACTCTATCTCTGCAAAGCCATTCAGCCGCGTATAAAACTATAACGATGAGCATCGACCGATCGAGTATTATCTTATAGCTACCCTACAATTAAATGCCGCACAACAGAGTGAACAGACCCCCACTTTCCATCAGTAATTTAGGCGCCTATATATTTGGTCAATGCTAAGCAGTGACGATGAGATTATGTAGCTCCAGCACAATTGACGACAGCTAAACAGTCTCCGAGGACAACAATTGGTTGGCGCCTCAACTGATCTACGCAGTCGATGAGCAGAAGAGCAATTGATGAGCGCTGATCATTCAGTCAAAGGCCCAGTTCATTCAGCGCATCGTCAGCAACATACCCTGGCTTCAGTGGCGGTTTCAGGATTTCTTGGTGGGGGGTGGATTAAATGAATTCATGCGAAGTTGGTCGGGGGATGAAAAAAGAAGGAAAAAATCAGTAAACTTTTCCGAAAAAAGGCTGACAGCAATGAAAAAATATTACACCAAAATGTTTAATTTATTTGCACCCATTATCGGTAGGGGCGCCTTCAGTAGTTGTATTGTCATTTGGAAGAGGCGCTTTCAGTAGTTGCATAGGCATTCGGTAGGGGCGTTCTTCTCATGGGCCTCGTTAATATTCAGTGACTTACGGTGATGAAGTTGACGATGACGAAGAGACCAGTGGCGGTTGCACGTGTGGGATGCATTTTTTAAGCTTTTGACGTAAAATTCTAGTAAAACTAGGGGGAAAACTGCAGATGACCTTTTATTGCTTGTCAGCCTATTATTTGGTAAAAGTGTAGTAAAATTAGGGGGAAATTCCCTTTTCTCCTAGTACACTGTACCTCCTACAAGTCTAAAGGAAGAAAAAAAGTTGGATCGAACTCATGATCACTTTTCAGCTACACATGGCAGTGGCCAACAACGCAACTCATTTTCATCAGACACCACTAAGACTGCTTCATTAATCCCCGAAAATAATCACTGCATATTATGATTGAGATCAATGTACATAGAACAAACACTGAAATTGGTTAGGAGTAGGGATGTAACTTTTCCGGAAAAGTAGAATGGCCGGAAATATTCCGGAAATTTCCGGAAATTTCCGGAATACTTCCGGAAAAGTTATAAAAGCCTTCAAAACTTCTTTTTTCAGAGGTAAACAGACAGCAGTGGACAAAATTAATTACCGCAGGTCCCACAGCTAAGAAAACGAAGTTTTATTATATATTTTTGGCACATAGGGGGGGGGGAAATTGGTTGAAAACGGGTTCTCCGATATTTTAACGAGATCCCGCCAATTTAAGTATTCTACTTGCTGCTCAGAGAACCAGCTTCACCTTATGAATATTCACGGTTTTGTCGCATCGAGTGCTGGCGAGAGTGTGAGACTATGGGTAAATACCGTAAAATAAACAAGTGTTTAGTTTTGTTTTGTGACAATTCGTTAATTTTTCGCCGAACATCGAGATTTATTATAGTTTTAACAAATCAGACAGCAAAACGGCGTCGCGTACTCTGGTAACTGGTTCTCTGCGACTTCCGACTCAGACATTATATAGCGCTACCATACTGACAGTTGTTAACTTGTTAACAAATGCCCAACAAATGAATAGTTATAAATAGTAATAATGATAAAAAAAATAATAATAGATATCAGTAATAGTAATCAATAGTAATAAATA
Source organism: Metaphire vulgaris (assembly GCA_018105865.1). Taxonomy (NCBI): domain Eukaryota; kingdom Metazoa; phylum Annelida; class Clitellata; order Crassiclitellata; family Megascolecidae; genus Metaphire; species Metaphire vulgaris. The sequence continues at coordinate 108,899 of CM030867.1, read as the reverse complement.
CTAATAATAAACAGTAATAATAATTATATTAAATAACATTAATAATCAACTTTTCCTTTCCGGAAAAGTACCTCAGAAATTTCCGGAAATTTCCGGAAATTTCCAGAGGAAATTTCCGGAATTTTCCTAACTCACATCCCTAGTTAGGAGAGCTTTTGCTATTTCTGGGCCAAAAATCTGGAACTCTCTCCCTCTGGTTGTCAGATCTTCCAAGTTCCAATAAACTGAGCATTTTCAGATCTAGTCTACAAGCACATCTCTTCCAATTAGCATTTTGCCCCATAGCTATAGTCTGTCTTGCTGTTTCCCTCTGACTGATCTCTGGAATGACCTGCATGGTCTTTTGCGGATGGATTTGAAGTAGGCCTACCATCGATTGATACCCTTGAATATTAGAAATGGTGCTAAAGAAGTTTATTATTATTATTATTATTATTATTACGTAATATTACCCCGTTGTTATTATTACATTATTATTATTATTACATGTTACCCCGTTATTGAGGGATAAGCTCCTTTGGCTCAAGATCCCGGAGCGTATCGTTTTTAAACGCTGCTCGCTGACCTTCCGATCCTTGTATGACCCTTTCTGCCCGGAATATCTTTCGGCGTTGATACGCAGGCCGGTGATGACACTGTCGCAAACAGCTGCGTTCTAGCAAACGATCTCACCTCTACGTTCCCCCTCCGTCCAAGACCGTAAAGCTTGGAGAAAGATCCGTGACTCCGGGCAATCCTCTCCTTTGGAAGTTGGAACGCACTTCCAGTTTCTGTGACCATGACAACCAACTTCGAGTCGTTCTTATCGAACCTTAAAACTCATTTATTTCGTATATCGTATGACTGCCTTTTGTAAAACGCTCTTGCCTTTGGCCATGCTATAGCGCTAAATATTTATCAATTAGAATATAATAGATTATTATTATTATTATTATTATTATTATTATTATTATCAGGGTGCGATTTGTGTCCTGGAGCAGTGGGGGGATATGTCGGGCTTGGGGATGTAGTTGTTGGGAAATGTAGCAGTGGGGGGATGTAGCAGTAGGGGGATGGAGTTGGGCAGTGGGGGGAGATTCCCTCATTCCCCTACAAATCGCACCCTGATTATTATTATTATTATTATTATTATTATTATATGATGAAATCTCTAAAGTTAACCTCTACACTACAAAAGGTCAAATAAAAAAGGAGTAAATCACAGTCAATGGTTTCAAAGACTTTGTTAACTCAACAACAGACATCAAGAAATAGTAAATATGCAATAACAGAAACTGTTTCAAAATGCCATCTAAACAAACAGAGACACAAATCAAATGCACATCTTGATGCAAAATGAGAATAAAATAACAGAATGAAGAAAAATGTACCCGGTACTTTCAACATTTTACCTACAAAATAGTTCTGAGTTATTCTCAGAAGTCTACACAATTGTAACAACAATAATACAGAATAAACTTTTAGCAATAAATTAAATACAATAAAATGGAAAATAAGCAAATGTAATATTTTAAAAATCTAACTAAAGTGCAAATAATTTGATTCTATTTCAGATGAAACTATACTGAGAAAAGGCAAATAAAATACAAATAAATTAGCAAAAAGTTAAACTCTTCTTACCTAAAAATGCAAATATTTCTCAAAATATATGAAAAATATCACAGAACAAGAATACACTTAAGAAATATTTCATATTTCAGACAATTGAGGATTCAAAACATCAACTACTCGGATAGCAAAGTGAAAGTTATTCAACACAAACCAACAGTTTTGTTTGCAATCCAAAGAGATATAATGAAAAACAATTTTCACTCAGTGGTTCTCACACAAGGCAGTCCCTACTGAACCACTTTAAACCTTGTTATATTATTATATTATATTAAATAATAATTATGCAGAACATTAGTATATAGGAGCCTCTGGGCCTTGAAACAGTTGATACGTGAAAGAAAATTTAGAAGTCAGATTAATAAATGTTTGAAAGTTTCACCAGGAAAAGAAAATGCACAAAATTCAACAGAAACAAATGCATCGTTCAACTACAGGCCCTGGCTTTTATTCAAAAATCAAAATTCAGTATTCAGACCAACCACTGTTTGCTTAAATTCAAAGCAGCTGTCATCTAAATACAAATATTATCTGACAGAAACTTATGTAAGTATTAACTACACTGACAAACATCTTTAAGCAAAAGATCAACAGCATCTGTAAGGTGAAGCCTTCAACAAACTGCTTTGGACTCTTCTGCTCCTCCTCCTTCTCCTCCTCCTCCTCCTCCTCCTCCTCCTCCTCCTCATAAACGCATCAACTGACGGCTTCGTGCTGTAAATAAAACAGCAGAAGAGACGGTCACCAGATGAAAATCATGCGAAGAGAAAAGAGTTATGAAGATAACAGATGTTCAGACTCTTTCTGTCCAAAAGAGCATTAAAATCTAACACAAGATCAACTTCTATGAAGATGAAACACTGTGAAACATCAGACAAAATGCTCAAAAGCAAACCTCTTCCTCCTCCTCCTCCTCCTCCTCCTCCTCCTGTTCCTCGCTGTTGATATTTCGCTCAGATTTCACACGGGCAAAGCACTCAAAGAGATAAACCGCCTAAGAACATTCACAAGATGAACAAGAATGTAAAATGTCACAAAACCATTCACATACAAAAGAAATGTTTAATTATAAGTGATGAACAGAATTGCAATGTCTACTGCTCTGTCCATAGCTAATCAACGACTGACAGCTAACTTACAAGTAATGAACCACAGGCAATTAACTGCAATCGAGTCTTACGTAATGAGTGTAGATCTTCACTGACTTCAGACCACGACCTTCTCTCATGAAAGAAAAGTTAAATGACGTATGATCACTTTCGATTTCGAAATCATGGATTGCATTCCAGTGGAATTCAATTGTCTGAAACTTGAAGAAGACACAAAATCCAACATCAACACTAAATCAAAGACACATAAATAACAAATTCTGTCAAGGAATTAACACAAAATTCCACCTCACGGAATTCTCAAGATGTATTTTATATCTAAAACAATTCAGTGGAAAACACTTTCCATATAGACATCAGCTGAATGTCCACAAATGCAAAAGACCTGAAGAGGAGAGACTCACCTCGTGAGTTCCGTCCTCTCGACACGCCTGAAGTCGAAAGGCATCAAAAGCAACGACTGCGATGACGTGACCCTTCTTACGTGAGTTACAGGCACAGTGAGGAAAAGAGACCCATCCATACCCATCCAGCTCCCTTGCCTTCATCAGGTACTGAAATACAACACATACAACACATGTACAGTACTTGGGACTTCAGTAGTACATACTGTTACATTAAAACATATAAAACACATAGGATAGCATCATCATCATCAATTATTATTATTTATTATTACCACCACCACCACAACCACCACAACCACCACCACCACCATCATCATCATCATCATCATCATCATCATCATCATCATCATCATCCCCACCCCACTGCATAAGCAGTTCCTGGTAACTGCTCAGTAAATTCTACAGAGTATCAGCAGCTCCTTTTCAATCAGCTTTTGAGTTTGCCTTTAAATATTCTAATGTCTCAAAATCTAAAGAACCAAATGGCAGCAAACCTCCTTCTTTCTTTCACTGTCATTGACAAAACGTAGTTCTGGCAATTTATCAACAGCATTGATCACGCCACAACTGACTTCATTGAATGTCTTCAGATAATAAAACAACAACAACAACAGGAATTCATAATCTACAATTATGATTCACAGCCTCAATGAAGTGTATTGTGTTAACAGGCACAGTAAAGTTATTACTCATTGCCTCTATCATTAATAAACAATAGACATTGAATACTTCTAGAAATCAGTCATCAAAAATTAATTCTTAAATTCAATAATGTCCTGTCATCCAACGTTGGTCATAAAATCAATCGAATGTTAAAGAAGAGCGTCTTGGTTCCGTACCTGATAGAAGACGAAGTCGAGAGCACGCTCGTCTCGACAGACAACTTCCTCGTGAGTCGGAGAGAAAATCCACTTCTTAAAGGCAATATTTGTGACGATTGAACTCTGTTGACAGCCATCGGTGTAGAGTGAAAAGACCAATTCATGCGGCTGAAGTCTACGATCTTAAACAGCATCAACGATAGAATATTACACAAATTCCAAATCAGGACTATGGTAACCACGAGAAAACAGTGCACGCAAATCAACAGAAGAAATACAAATCATCACAACACAAGTGAGAGACTCTTTCAGAGAATTTCTAGAACTGTCCACTTACTGCACAAGTCACAAGTCAACCCCACGATGGATGACCAGAAGAAAGTCATCACCGAAGCAAAATCTTAAAAGTTATCAAGTCCAGGCATCTACCTACTCCAGTCAATATAGTCATATACAGACCAAATACCAGATATGCCAGGAAAACAATGATACCAAGGAAAACTATCAAAAATAATTGTAACAAAGTTAGATCTGAGAAAATTATAAATCAATTCACTTGTTGTATATGTCTTAAAGACACCTTAAACCTATGGAGTCAAATTCTGATCTCATTTTTCTCATTCAAATGAAGGTTAAAGAGAGTCAAGAGGCTGGCAACATTAATTCAAATAATTCATCAATGAATTGGTCGAATTGTGCTCTAGCAAAAAATCCACAGAGAGCTACAGATACACAAAATTGGAAATTATCGCTTAAAATAAACAAAAGAAAATTATGGGTATTACCAAATCCAGATTCTTCCATTTCAAAAAGAGCAAAATAAGGAATCACGTCACAGCTTAATTCCAGTTTCATAGCAGCTGCCTACAACAAATTAAACAAAGTTTCAGCTGACAACAGAATCTGCATACACACTCAACAATCATTCACAAGCAGAGTCCAAACAAAACACAGATTATTTTAAACAAAATCTGCATAAATGAATAAAACTTTCAAAGTTTGGAATAACAAATGGCACAAGAAGTCTTAATATTATTTTTAAATAACAAAAACACATAAGACAAAACTTCATTTGTGAAGAAATCACCTGAAAAACTTCATCAGTGGAGCAATTCTTATGGACAAGGACTGCAAGGAGTGCCCAGTCTGGCATTAGGATTTTTATCTTGACCTGACCTTGATGGCAAGTCTAACAATCAAGGAACAGAGCATTTGCTGATTTCATCATCAAACATCCACAGGCACGTTAGATGTCAAAATAGTCACATAACAATGGTCAACAGTGAAAATGCTACTGACTTTAAAAGGTCATAATCTGTAGTATTTTGGTGTCCTCAACACGAATATGACCACGAAAATTGGCTCTCATTTTGAAGATATTTCATATAGCTCATTTTCTGATTCACCGTGCAAATCTATCCAGTAGGATTGTAACAGGATGCTAAGTAAGCCTTAAATGATGTAATATTGTATCACATTGAATAATGCCACACACATCACCCACAGTTTATTGCTTCATTTTCTGATGCAATGCAGTACTACTGCCAGAGGAAGGAATCTTCTGAAGTAAGCTTACATCAGCAGTATACTATATAACAGAGACCAGTCAGAAAGGCTGAGCATTTAAAATATTTCAGACTTCATGGGACATCGAAAGCACCACCAGCAGTTGGAGCCTTTCTTCAAAAAGGAAGGTAATCTGGTATTCTGTTCTTTGATATTGAGGGCCCTCATGAATGTCTTAGAAATCACTTATGACACACAAGAATGGAGACTATTTGTGGAGGCCCTATGCAACTGAATATTAAATCATCTTCCATCTATTCTAGTAATGCATGCTATCCACTTAAAAGAGACGAATGATAACTTGAAACAGCTACTGAATTCCGTGGCGTATAACAAGTACAGCTGATGCCTCTACGGTTATTTGAGGGCAATAACTCTTTTAATGGGACTGCAGCAAGGATACACGTGTTTCTTATGAGAGTGGGATAGCTGAACAAGGCAACTGCACTAGTTGCTGAAGAAATGGACTTGCAGACAAAATGCAGCAGAGTCAAATGTCACACCTGGTTCCCTCTCTTTGTCATCACTCCCAGACGTCTTCTGCCAGTTTTACTCCAATAAAATATTCACCATCCGCCTAAAATTTCACAACATTTTTTCAACAAGGTTCTCTTTTTCCAAAGCCTTCCCAATTCCTCTTCTTTCCTTTAAACCTACCATGAAGTTTGCCAGATAATCTATACATCACCATCTAGTCAGTGTGCCCTGGATGTCCTGCCAACTCGAATTCTCTCAGATTGTTCTGATGTCTTGGGCCCAATAATAACACACATCATAAATCTCTCATTGCTTGAAAGGTGTCTGCCCTCTTCATTCGTCCATTCTGTTATTCATCTACTACTTAAAAAGCCATCTCTATCTCCTAATGACCTGTCCAACTATAGGCCTACATCTAAGCTTACCGGTAATTTCTAATAGAGAATTCTTGAAGGAATAATTGCTTAACAAATACACGCTCATTTGCGTTCCAATCCACACCACCACCTCCCTTTCCAGTCTGCTTACCAAAAATATCATTCAACCGAAACGGCTCTTTTGGCAGTTCATGGTTATATTATTCTGGCTATTGATGCTGGGAAAGTTACTGTTCTTTTACTTCTTGACCTATCTGCCGTCTTTGATACTGTTGATCATTCTATTCTTCTTCATCGTCTTAAGCATCGGTTTGGAATCTCTGACACTGCTTTACATTGGTTTATTTCATATTTACATCCCCGCACTCAATCAGTGATAATAAATGAGAATCTCTCAACTCCCACTGTCAATCTGTCTTGTGCTGTCCCTCAAGGTTTGGTCCTTGGACCTCTGTTATTTGCTCTCTATACGACCCCCTATGGTTCACTTCTTGATGAACATCAGGTGGTCTATCATCTTTATGCTGATGATACTCAAATTCTCATCTCTTTTGATCAACTGCCTTCTCTAATATTCAGTCATGGATGGATTCAAATAAGCTTCTTTCAAATTCATCAAAAACAGAGTTCTTGCTATTAGGCACTTCAGCTCAATTGACCAAATTTGAATCCCTGAAGTCTGTAGTACTAGAAGATTCCACTGTTGTTTCTAGAAGCACTTCTGCTCACAACCATGGTGTGACATTTGATTCTCTCCTCTCTTTCACTAGTCACATAAATTCAGTCTGCAAAATTTCTCATTATCATATTTGGGACATCTATCGCATCAGACATCTCCTCCCTAAGCCTATCCTTATTCAACTAGCCAATGCATTGGTATCTTGTCACCTAGATGATTGCAATTCCCTGTTTTTCAGCATAACAAACTCAAATACGCAGAAACTCCAGAGAGTACAAAATTCCTTAGTTACAGTCATATGCAAAACTTCCAGATTTGAACATAATATATCCCCAGATAGACAGAGAAATTGACCGAAGAGAGGCTTCAAATATTACTCTACCGACGTGTCTTTTCTGTAAGAGAGAAATTCCTGCAGAATGTCGGAAGTAGCGATGGCCGCAACTGCAAAAACTGTCAACAAACAAATCCTTATGAGTAAAGAAAGCCACAAATCTCCAGCAGCAAAAGCAATGTTCAGACGCAACAAAGTGAAACCAGAAAATCTGCATTAAGTCAAATAAAAATTCTTTAAAAACAGTCACCTCATTCATACAAAATGCAGCAACAAGACACCGTCAGACTTCAGACTCAAACTTATCCTATTCAAAATCAGATTTCTGCATTATTATAAACAAGCAAAAGCAATTCAACTGGACTCTGACCATTTGATAAATAAGCCTCAAGGCCTTCTCTACGAGTTTCCAGCTGAGCAAGTGAAAGTTGGAATAATTTCTTTCCTGGAAGCTTTGGAAAGATAAAATTTGGAAAAGCTTGCTTCAGGAAAGAATTGAGTGTATCAAATTCACGATAGCGTCGGGAACAAATGTGTCTAGAACCAAGAAAAATGTTGAAAACCTGAAAAAAATATAGATTGAGATATAATTTCTAACGTTTAAGAGTCACCACTACCCATCATGAAAACTGAAACTAAAATACAACACAGCAGAGACTAATTTCCAAAGAGAATACAAAAGCTGGTTATGAACAATTAAACTGTATGTTTACACTAATTCCAAAATGAACAAACCACAAATTTCTCATTGTGATATTCAACATATTGGTAATCAGGAATTGTAACAGGATTTTCATATTCTGACATCATCATAGGAAGAGAAAGGTTTTTCTCAATGTTGTGATCCCTGAGCTCTTCAGCAGCAACAGCAGCTTTCAGATACGGAACCACTATGCAAAATCAAAAATACAGTTGAGTAAAGAGAAGTCACATACAGTTTTCATCATTCAAACAATGCCAGACATCAACAACAATCCTTAGCAAAATACATAAGTCTCCTTCAATGTCTATTAATCATTTATTCACTAAACTTGTAAGATATTTAGGCACAAAGCAACAACCTCACACTACATAATCAAAAGTAAAAACAGCACTCATAGTCAGTTAGATCCAAGTTCCATTTCCTGCTCAGTGAGATTTCCTTAAGAAATAGAATCTGATTCAAGAATAAAGTGCAAAACAGACTCAAGTTCAGCATTGTAACTGCACCTGTAAGAGTAACTTCCATTCCGCTGGATCTAATGAGACCAATAACGTGTTTATGTGAAGCTCCTTCAACATTCACACCGTTCCTATACAAATAAATTCAGTTCCAACGTTCCTTTATATTTGCAAATGGCAACTTTACAAACTGACAACATAGCAATAAGTATGACAGCACACAGCAAAAATACTGGAAAGTCAATTGAAAGATAAGATTGCTAATGGAAGAGTCCCAAACAAACTTCAAGAGCTCTCTAACCAGGAGCACCTCCTCCAACACTAAAGACACAAGATCATCGCTAATCAAGTACTTTTCCCATTTCTGACGTGAAGTGCCTTATACAGATCATCATAACCAATACAAAGATTTTAATTTAATCATACAACAAAGAACTAATTTAGCTGAGATTAACTAATCAATAATGACGGCTCATATTCGATGCAATTAACTCTCTAATTGTACTAAAATTCCCATTTTATCACACCTAATAAAATCGTTACTTTTGTTTTACTGTCTGCTAATTCAAAATAGATCCGACTGGTCCCGTATACTGAGCTGCAAATTGAATTCGTCAGTTATTAACTGAGGATGGAGTCCCCATAAAAGACTGTCCTGAATAGCAGAAGCGCAAAAGAAGAAAGAGACGAACACTTCCAGTAGGCAGTCTCCTCGACGTAGACCGGCCAAGGCAGCCGCTCCGCCGGGACGAACGGCGCTTGCCCTCTGCATCGGACCGTAAAGGCGACCGTTGATGAAGCGCAGTCGACCGCCCTCACTCGCCGGGCCCTGCACGTTAAAGTCGAACCCGCCGCCGCCCTCCGACCTCCGTCGAATGACGACGACTTTCAGACGCTCATCGTTGTCGTCATTATCACCATCGCCGTCGTTGTTGTATTTACTGTTGTTATCATCATTGAATCTCGTCTTGTTGTTGTCATCTTCGTCTCTATCCGCCATTTTTATCAGATGCTAGACAACCATGTAGACAACACCGCTTCTATCCAATTCGTGTAGCGCTTTCTTTAAGTAAGTGAGTAAAACAAAATTTGTATAGCGCTGACCGAGATCAACTGAGTGCCAGGCTGGCAGATGAACGAGTTGACCGATGCGCTTGAATTGTAAACAGGCTACGAAGGTACATGGGCTTTAAGAACTGGATGGCATTGTTCTATGAGTAAACTTTGCAGAGTCAGCATTGAGAAGTTGTACATTAAAAGAACATCTTTGAACATTTAAAATCAAGTTCTCTTAAAATTTAAATATGAAATATGCGTATGTTACAGAGGGAGAGAGAGAGCTCCTGCCTGTGCTTTAGTGCAGTATGCATAGAATCGTTAATTTGGCTAATCAAACATTACTAAACCTGTAATGCAATTTATGCCATCATTAAATCTCATAATCTAATTATGCATAACTAATTGCACAAATAACATGTCAGAATGACATTTTTATGCTCTTAGAACACCAGTAAGAGATAAGAACAATTTTTGGAATATTGTATTTGCAGGAAAATAGAAAATAGATACCACTCAGATTTCCAGTGATTTACCATTTGCAATGCCACCAGTCAGCACGGAAGAAAATGCTGACAGACAGCAACAGTACTGGACTTTTACTGTAATTAAATATTTATAGGTTGTGATATAAACAATCAAAGGTCTTCATCCATCTACCAGCAACTTTTGAGATGAGCACAAGAGTTTCACAGCTATTTGTGTATTTTTGAGACCTGAACAATTTTAATCATCTTTGGCAAATAAACGGACTGAAAATGGAATTAACATACTGTAATTATGGTATGTTTGCTCTTAAATGTCTCGTCATTCCATTATGATAGTGACATTTTTGCCCTTATATAGAAGAAAACAAAATCTATTCAAATTGTATAGTCATCAAAACAAAGAACAAATATTGAGACTAAAAGTTGCTGAATTTCATCTTGTAATTTTCAATAAGTCGGTCCAGATTGTCAGTTATTTCTGTCAAATTCTTTCTGTTGTTTTTCTTCTACAACAAAAATGAGTTGTTTGGCTTATTGTCTTCAGTGCAAAATTAAAATTGAACTCCAAAAAACATTGTTTAGATAAAATTTCTTGCACAAACTTTGCCAGCAGCCAGAGAACAACCCAGCTGTTTGTGCATAATTGCAATCAAGTACATTTGTTATTGGCTATCCCTACAAATACATGACCGCTTTTTGCATTACTTTATCTGTGCTTTCAACCTTCATGTACTGAATTTGAGGTGATAACATGAATTTCCTTTCTCTAACAATGTCTATCCTGTGTTTTCCTGACTGCTGCTGACAAATGCAGTCCTGTCAACTCCACCACATCATTTTCCCACCTTCGTTTGGGTCACCCTTTGTCTTTTCCAGGCATCATTCCTTGCTGGATTGTCCTTTTTAGAGGTGACCTAGCATCGCTCTTCCTCTGTACATGCCCAAAGAAATTACTGGTACTTGGGATGTGTGAATGCATTGCAAGTATGGATGAACGCAAGGGTATAAGGCCACCAGTTCATTCAGCCCTATGGTTTCCAAATATGACCACCTCATTATAAAACTAGACCTCACCAATGCCTTCAATAGAATTGTCACTGAACTATTAACCAATTTCATATCAATAGATCAGTGTGCCAAAGTTAGTACGGTATTTCAGAGCAGACTCATGCATTTGCATTCTGCATTGTATAAAGACAGAATATATGCTGATCAAGTGCTGCTTTTATTGTATTCTCAAATATTCCAGCTAAATGACAGTTGATGAGAGACAGAATTAATTTGACGAACAATAAACATTTATTACCAATATGAATTTAGTTACAGAGGTGCTTGGCTATAATAATAATAATAATAATAATAATAATAATAATAATAATAATAATAATAAAATGGCTTTCTGGGTCTTCCAAATCCAGGTATATTTAAAACAATACTTGGATTCATGATTGCCATCACAAGTAATAAGTTCTAAATATTATTCTTTATAAGAACTTTTGCCATTAATAGTAACAATTTGTTTCAGCTCAATGCATGGCTGCTAGTTTCCTTAATTATAAAATTGATATGAAATTTCTCAAACAAAAGATGATCTTACCTTTTTAGAAGTAGGTATCGCGTGTTTGTCTGTGACGCTACTCTTCTGGTTTCTTGCTTTATTCAATTCTGGTCGGGCCTTGTGCCTGATTTTTGGTCCCCAGTGACTTGGCAGACCCTTTTTCTGGTTGCCCGTGGGGGCGATGATGTCTGGCTGAAACCTCTCAGAACCTTTTTTCTTCTGAGATACGTTGGTTTTCTTCTGCAAATAAATGCCATTCACAATTCCAATTAATTTCAAAGCCGATGTAAACATATATTCAAATTTTTCACTGATCACTAGTTTCTAGACAGTTAAACATTTGCCACTATTTTGTACACTGAATAATTCAAACCATACCTTAATGTCATGAAAAAAACTTATAAAATCTGACTGCAGGTCTATGGATGATCACACAACTGAGGAAATTGATTAATAGCCCATGTAATATTTTATTTGAAGAGATGTCTAGCAAAATAAATGATTCATATATTCTTTAGCACACATACAGAACACTTCGTCTGGCTTTTTTCTGTTCTCCTTTGTTTTGCGAGGAGAGCTGCCTTGTTTTCTAATGAGAACTCTACAATGAGTCGCTGAAACAAATACAGAACAGCCTTTAAAAATCATTAGTGGCAGTATCTTGTCATACAGTATCTTGTCAGAAAAAATTTCCAGGCCTTTTTGTCCGATGTTAGTTTTCTTCCTTCTGCAATTGTCCGTTGTTTTTCTTTCAGATCTTCTTTCATGTTGTCTACCCACTTTTTCTGGGTCTGCCTCTTCCTATTTTTACCTTCCTTGTATGTGTAGGGTGCTTTTTTGGAAATCTCGAGTCTTCCATCCTACTTATATGTCTATACCATGTTAGCCTCTTTTTTCTGACTTTGTCCATGATGGTATTTTATGATTTTTTGTCCATGACAGTACTTTAGCCAAATCCGCTGCCATGTGTCTTTATTTCTAGGTTTTTGAAGTCTGCTAACGCCCAGAATTCTTCTTAGGCAGCTCATTTCTGCAACAAGCAGCCTCTTTCATCTCTTTTTGTGATGCAGATTTCTGATCCATATAATAATTGTGGAATGACAATGGTGTAGATTTGGATTTTGGTGTTTATTTTAATATCTTTAGAGTTTCTGATGCATTCCAGTCTTCCCATTGTCTGTACATAGTCCTTTTGCTGTTTTTTGTTTGAAGTCTTCTTGGTAGCTTCCATTGCTTGTTATTTGTCCTCCTACACATGTAAAACTTATGACCTGTTCAAAATACCAAAATAACTGTCAAAAAATTAGGAACTCCATGATTTGTAACAAATACAAAATTCAATGTCAACAATAAGAAATGTCTTCTTGATGTTTCACGATCAATCAGTCCAATGAATTGGGATAAAGTGAATGACTAACTTACTCTTTTTTCTCCATAGATTTCAGGATTATTATTTGTAGCTGTAAGAGCATTAAGTGCATCTTCGTGACTCTCAAAGTTAATGAATCCATATCCTCGAGACTTCCCAAGACCATTGCTACACACTCGTTGCAGATCACGCATGATTCTACACTGAAAAAAGAATCCAAATGACATTTTTTACCATTCAACGACTGCGCAGATGCTGAATTCCATTTGAAACGATGTACGAGTCGCACTTAGCTTTGTAACAAAATCAACAGCTCAATAGTTACTTCGGTGATCTTGGCTTTTGGATTCCCAGATGCTTTGAGAAACGTTTTCAACAAAAACCGATCATCTGCGGAGACAGGAATGTTTCGAACACAGAGTCGAGTTGACGAAACAAATATATTTGGATTTTTTAGTTTCTGTCTCGTGACTGCTTCAACCTATTCATTGCAAAAATTAAAGCTCCATTTTAAAGCAAAATATTAAATATAAGCAACAGATGAAATTAAATAGGTTTTCTATAAATAAATATTTTTAAAAATATATAAATTAGCAAATGAGTTTCAATGGGAACAAAAATAATCACTTTAATACACATAGTAGGCTTTCTTGGATAATCGAATATTTTCCTACTTTCATTCGTTTCTGGAGGTCTGCCGTTGAAAGGCCAGAGGCATCCTGCGTGCCTGGTCGTATCACTAAACAACAAATTGCATAAAACGTCTATTACTAAATTCAAATCAGAATAACAAGATTCAACAGGCCTCACAACACAACACATTGAATCAAAAAACTTGTTTAACATGCAAATAGCATCAAATATTTCTCATTTCAATTTTATGGCCTCACAAAGCAAAATATATGCCTTTTTCACATCCTGTTTTGCATGCAAAAAATTCATAAGCATACGAAATCTATGACCCAAACACAACTTACAGCCAACCCGGATCAGATGAAGGTTTCGCTTGTCAACCTTCTCTTTGTTCTGAAGCGTCTTCAGCCCATTCGCCGCTTGCCTTGGCAACGCCAAAGACACAACGAGTTTTCTGTCATCGAGCACAAGATCCTCCTGAAATAAAAGAAAACGACAATGCAAATACCTTTTCCAACACAATCACAGTAACATACACAAACCTTTGTCTTATTAAATCAGACTGCAGAATATAATTCAATAACAAGAATGTCATTTTAACAATTTTCTCTTCCTACATCACTTCTTTCAGCTAAAGCCATGGATAATAACAAATAACCCAAGAAATACCATAACAATTATTTAAAATCAAATAAAATGGGCATTCACCTGGAAAGAAGAGGCCATCCGGATGCATTCTTCAGCCTGTTTCTTTGTCTTGAACTGCACAAAAGCTGTCCCTACAAAATTTCCAACCAAATTCATCAAGCTTCTAAAACAATAACATTGGCAAAATGTTAGGAGTGTTAAACTACGACTAAAATACAGCATATTGACATCATAGAATCGTGTCAAACATTTTCTCTTTTGACATGAAATTTTAAAATAAAATATTAGACAAAATAATAAAAATTCCAAGGAAGAAAAAACAAGTTAGGTAAAACATTTAACACTTCAAGACAAGAACCTTTTGAATGTTGCATGGATTTATCCATCACAATTCTACAATATCTAATATCTCCAAATCTTTCATTCATCAGCTCCTTCAGGTCTTCCTCCATTGAATCAAATGAAAGATTTCTACAAAACATTATCAGAAAAAAGTGTCCTGAAACAGGACAATCATAAAACAACAGCTGCTTCATCTTAATTTTAATTCAGAAACGAGAGTAGAGCAACCCACTTGCAAGTCTTCAATTTGAATTATTGCACACCACACTTTGTTATGAAAATCAAAATTCTCAAATGGGCATCTAGTCTAAATGTATATCGATTCACATCCAATGATTGCGTGCATTATGGATCCCAGGGTCTTGAGGCTTTCTTACTAGAGATGCACTGTTGGACCCAGCTACCACTTAGGGAATTTCTAGAAGTTTCTCTGCTCATTACTGAGCTTAACATATTGTCAAATGCAAATGAATCATATAAATGCTAATGCATCATTCCATCCACAGTTGCACATGTCAGGCAACCGTACAAGAACTGAAAAACGATTAAACAGCAGTCAATAAATCAAATAAAAATGCACCCAAAAAATATAGCTACAAAACACGCCTACGGTATATCGTGGTAAACTGGAAATAGAGGATAGTATTTTAAATAATATCAATGAAACAATTAATCATGTGTTGGATCTGCTGAAGTGGTGGGCTGAGTATGGCATCAGGACACTGGTTCCTGCTGTTGACCGACGGTTCTTGTGTCCACCAACAGAGAGTGTGCCTAATGAGTGAGTCTCTTCAGCAGTGCTCAGCTCACGCACTCTGAAGAATGCTCAGGTCTGGCTGTCGATAAGACTGAAAAGCTTATGTTTATCTGCACTAACATGGCCGAATTCCAACTGCAAGGAGTCTAATTACGCTATTTAAACTTTAAGGAAACCAACATTCAACTTCAGCTTCTACAATTTACTGTTAATTTGTTTTCCAAATAATTTCTATTTTCAACCACAATAAACATGAAAGTTTTTGGACCGAATGCATTTCCATTGGAGTCTGGACTGCATTAATCGGCCAATACCAGTAATTCGTTGCGCCTTAGTAATTGCCACATTCTGTTCTGCATCCAAGAACAGCACGACTGGAAGTTTCTTGGCACTGACCTTCAAATCCCTTACTAACCATAGCAACCTGTCAATGCTGCATCTACATATATGGGGCATCCAAGGAGTGTCTTTTCTAATTTCTTCACAGATGGTATCTATTACAATTATCAAGAGATACAAGCGGAGACATGATCCTCGATGGACGCCCAATCGTATTGGAAGAATGGTTAATTTTCTCTCCCACTTTCAATGGCAGCTTTGGCCTCTGATGCAATGAAACAGATCAGTTTTTCTGTAACTCTTTAATTTGTCAGACTCCATAATAAAACCTTCAATATTACTCAATCAAAGGTATTTTTTAAGGTCAACAGATGCTCTGGAGTGCCCTTCACTTCCTTCTAAGACTTTTTCTTGAATCCAAAATACGATGATGAATGAAACAGTGGTACACTTGTTTGATAAATTTAAACAATCACAAAAGAGAAATAACTGTTTCATCAGAAATTACCTTATGAAGACTGTACGTCCTTGATCAACATCTTGCTTAAGCTCTTTATGTCTTTTACTCACAATTTCATTCTTGTTTGATTCTAATAGGAAAAAAGAAATCCAACAAAAGACAATTTAGCTGTAACAGCGAAACACAAATTAAATTAATAATGTCTATAAAAGGAGCAAAACAGTTTCAAGTTTGCTTTTAAGTATGTAAATAATTTTCATGTTTTAATTAAAAGACATTTCAGTTAGAGTACAAAATATTCAAAGAGTATTTTAAATAAAATCTTCCAAATTTGAAAATTGTTTATTCACATATCTGGCATGAGTTCAGCTAAACATTGCATTATGACAGGCAAATAATAAGTAACTGTACCTGAATTAAACTCATCCTGGCAATTATCATCATCTTTTCTAATTTCATGTTCATGATCATCATCAGTAATATCATCATTACTTTCTTCTTCTTCTTCCTCACCCTCTTTCTCTTCTTTGTCATGCATGTTGACATAATTGTCAAAGTCTTCATCACTGCTGTCTGGATTTGACTTCAGAGACACATCCATCTGATCAACATCTTCATCTTCCTCATCAGAATTTAAGCTTTCATTGTCTTCATCATATTCTTCTTCATCCAATTTGTCATCACTACGTTGCTTCCCTGTTTCCTCAGCACCAATCTCTTTTCTACTCTTTGTATCTTCCTTAGAATCTGGGGCAATCATTCAGAAACAACAATCACTTTCAATAACAAAATTTTATTGCAAGTGATCAAGTTTAACCCCTTAACCATGTATTTAACTGTAACTCAATGTAAAATGGACGGATATATCTGGGATCCCCAGTTAAGGGGTTAATAACTAATTACAATTGATTCCAATTAAACACTTACTGAACAACAAAATCTACAATTAAAGTGCATAGAGACTAACTACCCAATTGGAAATTAATATGGCACAGCACTAGTCACCACTCTCAAGTCTATATTACAACTAAATACATATGACCTAAAGTCATGTACCTAAATCAGTGGCAGGCAACCTATGGCCAAGTGGCAGATTTTATATGGCCTACTGGAATGTAACTATTAAGAAAATTTTGAAATAGCTGCTAACAATTCACTGTGGATATTTTGATAACCAGCGATCACAAATTTATCGAAAGGGTAAATTGATTATCAGAACAATTGCAGAGACGGCAAGAGCTAGAAATTTTAGGCAACTGACTATTATCTAATAAACATCAAATGTAGAAACAAACAGCAGACGAATTCCCACTACAGTTGATAGATCTCCAAAGTGACAACACTCAAGGAGCATTTTCAAAATTCAAAACTAACATAATTTAATTCATTTCTTGACACAATCAGAGTTCATAAACCTTAAATTTTGCCAGTAAATTTTTTCGTTTTTAGGTTCAACATACATGAAAATAGCAAAACATTTATAATTTTTTCTAATACTGAAAATAAATTTTATACATGTAATATCCAGATAAAAAGATTGAAGTGATGTGCAATGCTCTGCCGAGTATATACTCAATAATCGAGCTATCAAGTCTGCCGAGTGTGGGTCAACAAAGTCTACAAATAATTGATGAGATGCTAATCTCCCCCACCTGCCTGTCGTCTGATATTCACATACTTAGACTTTGGCAGAGTCCAGTCTACGGCCACAGGACGACCTACAAAAGACACACAGACTGCCAGGAACAAAAACTAATCATCAAAAGCCTAAAATAACAATCCAATTCATCCTTCATACAAAATTATAAAACAATGAAAGTGAATCTATTAATGACCAAGGAAAGCAAAGAATGAATCAAATAGATGCTTAAACCTAAAATAGATTTTCCGTTCATTTCTTTGACTGCTCTGTTAGCGGCTTCTATGGTCTTGAACTGAACCATTCCAAAACCAAGTTTCTTTCCATTTTCTCTCTTTGGAATATTCACTTCAACAATTTCACCAAATTCACTAAAAGCTTCTTGAAGAAAATCATCTTCACACTAAACAAATGCAACAAACCCGAAAATAAATAACCAGAGAATAAATACAGCATACCATTTGTCTCTAACAATCAAATCTATGGTAGCTTATTAAAACAAAGATATCACTCAAGTTCAACAGGAAAAATGTCAGTTCAATTGAATTACAAAGCAGCAAAGGTCATTTACTCTGAAAGGTAGGTTTCGCACAATCAAACGACACTTTTTGGAATTCACTTCCAACTGATGATTCAACTTTTCTCTCTTTGCACAAAGTAAGTTCGCATCCATCTTCAGCCCTGACAAATTTAAACCATAAAATCCACTGCATGATTATGCCTCCATCAAAATGTACTGTGCACAATAATTCTATTGTTCATTGCATTATAATAATTGTACATTGTTATTATCACAGTCATCAATATTTAATATTTTAAATCTGATAAAAGATATGCTTTACCAAAGACTTTCAGCAAAAGCAACAAAGTAAAACAAAATCTCACTGATGAAACGCCTGACAGCAACCAGAGCATCTCTCTTTCCACAATACAAAATCAAAGCATATTTATTTCCATTCGCATCAAGCTCAAATGATAAATTTCGAATTCGTTTAGGATTTCCAGCAACTTTCGTGATTTCATTTTCGCTTTTGACTGCTCGTACAACTACAGTCCTAACAGCCGCTGCCTTTGATGTCTTCTCTGCCTTGTTTGTTGTTTTACTGTCTTTCATGAAACCAGATTCATTCTCAAAAGCTGCCAAAATAAGACATACAAACTACTAAAGCAGCTGAACCAATTCACACAGCCAATTTTTTTATTTCATTTGTAACCATACTAACAAGAACTTTGGCTGTTGTCATGTAATGAGAATCAAACAATCTACCATCTTAATTATTCAAAATTTTACTCACACTAATCAAGGTGCTACATCTTGATACAAATAGCATGTCCAAATTGTTCTTGAATGTACTGCATGCAGGCATACAATACACACAAGCATACAAACATGCATAAACATACTTTACACACACAAGCCATAAGCCTCTATACAGTTTGTTGAAAATATCTGTGAGTTGTTTGACATTCATGCACAAAATTATACCAAATGCAAAGAAAACGATAAAAACCTGCAACAGAATCATTGGCATAGTCATCTTTATTATCCAAACTCTTTCGCTTTGTTCCTTTTGTTTTCGTCAATCTATCAGCCAAACTAAGTAGTAGGCGCCGGCCCCCATGTCGGACTGGTTTCTTCATGGCAGAAAAAGCATCATCACTATAGTGAAATCAAAAGCAATCTATAAACTAAAAGTTCATCGTCTAAAAATCATCAAAGACCCTTTAAATTAGAAAGCTCCCAACTAATCATTTGCACAAATATATAAACAAACACATCCGTTCTCATTAAATTTATTCTAATCTGAATTTCAATATTATGTTGGAATATTAACCCCTTAACTGGCCATGACAAGTATACTTGTCCATTTTACATTGAGTACAAATAACTGGCCGGTTAAGGGGTTAACTACAGATAACAGTATGCAATATATGCAAAATTAAATTAGTCTCTAATGAAAACACAGAAAATTGTAAAACACATTAAAATGCATCATACGTTGAAGCAAATGTGACAAAGCCAACCCCTTTGCAACATCCTACAAAGAGAAAAGACACCCTTTCAAAAAACTTTGTGAGTTTTGATCCGTTAATTTTTCTTATGCAGCATTGTGCAAACGAGTTATAGACTTATAATGTGCATGGGCACAATGAGGACTTTAAAATGGTCTGTCTAATGAATGCTGTTTACATATATTTGCACATTTTAATAAACCACACAGAAACGTTCCAAGACTGTTTAATAACTAATTATGCAGTCTTGGATAAAATCGTTGAGAGACCTTTCTAAATAGAAATAATAGAAGTGCCGATTGTTTAAATTGCAACAGCTGTGCTACATAAGATTGTTCGATTGTTAGAGCATCAGCTTTGTCAAGCTACATCCCATTCTCGGGCACTCGCACTCCACCTGCGCAAAGTGAACTTTAATATGGCCTGTGCCGCGTTTGAGGGTGATGGCTGATGCGTTAACTTAAGAACGTTATATAAATGTAATTTGCATTGTTGTCATTAAAAGACGGCGACACCACACGTGAGTCGCTTTTATCAGGTTGTGGACAAATGGCACAGTTTGGACAAGGTGGGAGTGACAGTTGAAACAGTAAACGGATTCAAAGGTTATCTCAGAAAACTAGGTTATTGAATGCGGAGAGTTACTACAGTGGTTTTCACACAGGCTTACTTAGCCTGCTGAACCACTTTAAATCACATTATTATCGCTCACCTTGTTTGCTTTTATCGGCGACAACGAAGCATCTGCTGATCGGTCCAAGATCACTAAACAGCGTCTCTAGTTGGTCGCTGGTCGTCGAAAAAGGAAGATTCTCAACGAATACAGTCCTCCTTCCCCTCCTCCGCTCCTCTTCCTCCGGCTTCTCATGCTCTTCGTCTCTCGTCGTCGCCATTTCCAAAATTTACAGAAATTACAGATACCTCATAGATTTTAAGGTCTATGGTTTAACTAAAACGAAAATTCAGTCCATAGCTTGGAGCAATAATACATAGGTAAAATCTATGGATTTGGTCAGTAAACATTGAGATGCGAATCGTTCCATAGAGTTCATTAATTATTGATCAGTTTATTTTGAGTGCCATTACTTCTGTTTATTTCCTCCCCTCGTCATCCTACTCCTCTTTAAGAGCTCCTCCTGTAGTATCCATCCTTTTCATACCCCAGCTTCTTTCATCTGATTCCTGGAATGACTGAGTCTGTTGCTTATGGATTTGAAGTACCATCTATTGATACCTTTAGAGATAAAATGGTGCTATAAAAGTGCAAAATTATTATTATCCCTCGACCTCGATGAAAATATGTCGCGGCTCGCGTTCGCGGCTCGCAGTCAATGGTTGAAATTGGATGAAAATATCATAGACATTAATATCATGTATTATAATAAACCTATGGAAAATATGCCTATTCAGAAGATTTTAGAAGAATGAACAGGGGCTGTTTTATTATATTATCAAGACGATTTTTATAGCGCCGTGACGGACGAAGGCAATTTAACAAATGTCCCTTGAATGAGGTACTGAACAAGTGAGTCTTTAAATTCTTCTTGAAATGTTTAAATTCTTCTTGAAATGATACGATAGTATTGGTTTCCGTGACAGTCACAGACAACAGGTTCTATAGAATCAGTAATAATAATAATGTGATTTAAAGTGGTTTAGGAGGCTAAGTAAGCCTGTGTGAAAACCACTGTAGTAAATACTAGTAACCATTTTCAATAAGCTAGTTTTCTTAGATAACATTTGAATCCATTTGCTGTTTCAACTGTCACTCACCTTGTTCAAACTGTTCCATTTGTCCTCAACCATTGCACTTAAATAATTTTCTTTTTTGGACCCACCCTCTGCTTAAACAATTTGCATGTGTGGCCTCTTGTGCTGCTATAGTGTGCCAATGTAAAGAATGAATCATATGTCACTTCTACTTTCCCAGTTATTATTTGTATATATTATTTGTATTTAAGTATGTATTTTCTATCTCCGAACTCAGTAGTCTTGGCAGGAGGAGGAACGAGTCTAGAACGACGATCTTTTGAGATGGTTTTGGAGACAAGAGGAGAGACATCACAATAATCGCCACAATAGGTCTCACTGTAAAATCTCTACAGTTACTGTATGATCCTGTGGGTGAAATGTCTACTAAGCAGTACATTTTAGAAACCCAGTTCTTTTATTGTTATTTTCTGGTCCATTTCATAGAGTTTCTCCAGATTTCCAACTGATTTACAGACTATTCTATTAGTGTTTTGATTTTTTATGTTGATAGCAACAATCCGAGAGATGTCAATCATAACTTTACAGCTTGGTCAGTGTGGAAATCAAATTGGTGGTCAATTATTCCAATTATTGTCCACAGATCTTGACCTGCCACCTCCGTCTTGGTGTTCAGTTGACCATGCCAAAGATTATGTTGAAGCGAACAGCAACCGATTTTTTGATGTGTCTGAATGTTCAGAGACAGGATGCTATCGTACTGCCAGAGCCATAATGGTTGACACAGAGCCAAAGGTCATTGCGCAGATGGTCACCAATTCACGTCGCTCGGGAAAGTGGTGCTATCCATCCAAGCAGCAGGTCTGTCGGAAACGAGGATCAGGTAACAACTGGGCCCACGGGTTTTTTCATCATGGGCCGTTGGTAGAGGAACAGGTGCTAGACGCTGTCCAGAGGGAGGCTGAAAAGTGCGACATGGTAGGAGGATTTCTGGCGCTGATGAGCCTCGCAGGTGGAACTGGGTCTGGAGTTGGAGCATTCATGACAAAATGCCTTCGAGATAATTATCCACATTCCTTCATCCTTAATCAGGTGTTTCTCATATTGCTGTTTGATTTTCTGTTGATTCTGAGATAATTTTTCCTCCTGATTTTGTTAGAACAGGCGTGAGCACTCAGTTTACTGGACATTGTTCCTATTTAGGTCGTATGGCCGTATGAGAAAGGCGAAGTGGCAGTACAGAGTTATAATTCGATTCTGTCTCTTGCCCATCTCTATCAATCGGCAGATGCCTTACTGATGATGCAGAATGACAGTTTGCACAGAGCATGTAGTCAGTTACTTGCTGTGCCAAAGGTGTCCTTTGGAGACATCAACTCACTTATTTCGCACTATCTGGCTTCATCTCTTGTTCCTGTTTATGGCTGTTTGCCTCTTTCGTCTTCATCGTCGCTCATAAGCAGCCATATGGGTAAAGAGCTGATGATTTTTTATAGCAAAACTCAGTGCAGTCAACTGCAACTGTAAACTGCATGTGCAATATTCAGCAGTGGCGTAGCGTGACTTTTGGGGGCCCGGGGGGCATCTTTGCCATGGGGGCCCTAGAGTTTCGAGCTGACGAGCAAAACAAAAAAAAGGTCGTCAGCACATCATTTCTAGGGTTAGGGTAGGATTAACTTAGGATTAACCCTAACCTAACCCTAGCTTAGACCCCTCTTCGGGGGCCCCCCTCGCCCGGGGCCCGGGGCTGTCAACAAAGTGCCCCCCCCACATTACGCCACTGATATTCAGTTAACAGTTGTTTGAACTGCTGGAGATTTCAATTTGTCAACTTATTTGAATTAGTTTGTATATTTGATATTAAAATTTGCCATGTGTCATTTTTTTGCATGCGTCATTTTTTGAGTTCAGTGTGTAATTTGGAATATTTTTATATTCTTGAGGAGTGTCAGTCTTTCTAAATATTTTGTCTGTTTTGATATTTAAGGTGACTTGATGCACAGTCTTGCTTCTCACCCAGAATACAAAATGTTGACTGTGCGAAGCATTCCGCACGTATCTAGACGTTCAGCTGACTTCAGTTCCTATCAGTGGCCTGGTCTTGTTAAGCATCTGCACCAAATGCTGATTGCAAATGCATCAATGGAAGAAGGTCTTCGGTCCATTTTCATGATTACAATTGTATTTCATGAAGTCAGAATCATAGTTGTGGGTTTTGGTGTCTAAGCATCTAGTATTGAAATATTTTAAAATTCCTGTTGATACCATATAGAGACATTTACAAGTTGACGAATTCGAAACTGAATAGCAGCACTGAGTTATATTTTCCCACAGAAGTGCAACTGTTCTGCTATTGTTCACAGGTATTAATTGGCAGTTAAAGTGTGGAATGGACAAAGCCATTCGTTCGGTGTCGAATCTGCTCATAATTCGTGGAAAAGACACGGCTCAAGTGGACTGCTCTGCATTTAAAGAACCTCGTCTCTATGTTGACTGGCTTTCTACTGAGAATGCACTCACATGTTGGTCACACCCTCGTCCATTCAGTCATCATGAAAAGTCAGTGACGTTGCTTAGCAACAGCCAATCAGTGGTTCCGTTGCTCGATCAATTGATGGAAAGAGGATGGCAGATGTTCTCTTCTCGTGCCTACGTCCATCAGTACCAGAAACACGGACTAGAGGTCGACGACTTTGTCGACTGTTTTGCCGGATTGGAGCAGGTTCTAACCAGTTACAAATGTCTATGAACAAGGCATCTGCCCATCTCCTAGGCTCTTGCATTGTTGCCATTAACATCTTCATTTTTGCTATCTTCGGCATAGTTATGACTGCAGTAGTTGCAAAGAGTGTTCGGCACATTCTTTATCCAATACAGATGTAATTTATCACTGACAAATCTTTACAGAAAGAACTTGAGGCTATTTTTCTGCCTTCCTTTCGGACATCTCTCGTCTTTTCACGCTTCTTATCATAGTTTCCTGTCTGCAGTTACCTGTTGTCATATTCTTAATATGTAATCATGTTTTGTTTTCCAAAAGTAAAGAGGCTTGTTAATATTAGGAAATGTCTTTTGAAACATTAACATGAAAACAAATGATTGTTCTATGTTAACATTTACTGAAGATATTTGAGTTTATGTGGGAGCCCTAAACAATCCAATAATTTACCCCAGGAGCCTAGGGGACAGGGAACGGATGCACAGGATCCATAGGGCCGAAAGGGCTAAAAACTTAAAGTTGCCAAGAAGTCAAGTAGTTCATACGAAATGTTGGCAGACATTACGATGTGGGTAAATCTACACTGTAAATAGCAAACTACAGCTCAGGTGTCTGAAATATGCAAAAAAGATTTATTAGTTTTGTGTGAACATAGATTTACTATCTCGTTTGTTATCCAAAATGATAAAATAGCTAGCTATAGGCCGATTGTAGAATGTACATAATCTAATCAATTGTTATTATATTTATTATAGTCACATTTTTTCTTCAAAGCAAGTATATTAAATAACATTTTGCAACATTAAACATTCTTTTTGCAAATTGAGACCAATTGAATAACGTCACTAACAGCTGATCAACCATCATCTCGTGGAATGCCGCTAGCTCTATTAATAACATGTAAGGCACTAAAAAGAGATCATGCCAAGGTCTCAGATAACATACATTCTGACATAATGTCCTTAATACAAATCTAGGCATCCATTGTTATCATTGCATTCTTTACAATGTGGCACTGATTAGTTTACTGTTAACTGCTTATCCTGCTATACCAGTAAATATACAGTTGCTACAATCTATCGTTCACTGAGCGGCTTCTTATATCCATCAAAATTGAATTAATACATTTGAAACTTAAATTATATTTGCAGATCTAGGATAAGAATTATATACATGAAAAAAACATGCCAATGTTTCACATCCAAAATATACTACCAAGAGCTATTGGGGCAAATGTCAAAACACTAAACATATTTAGAGAAGAGAGATTTATCTTCAGCATAAAATCAGATCAGTGCACTACCAATACCCTCGCAATTCTTTATGCCAGGCATGTCAAACTGGCGGACCACGGGTCGCACATACAGCCCTTTACAAGCTGCCCTGCGGCCCGCACAAAGATTTCTACTGTAAAAATTTTAATGTTTTTTAACACAATTTCTTAAGTCGATTGCTTATGGCAATGTTTGGGTCAACCTATGTGTGTGGTTATTTTTTTTCTTATGAAATTAACAAAATCTCAGAGAACAAGGCTTACTGATCAACATTTGTCATTTCTAATCAAAATGGGAACTGCTCAGACATTTCAGCCAAACATTCCAAAACTTTTCAGCAACAAGAGATGTCAGGCCTCAGGACGAAACACAAAAACTGTTTAAATAAATTTTAAGTTTAGAATTGCTGTAATTTTGGAACACTGCATTAACTGCATCTGTTGCTCTAACTGTCTAACAAGCTGCAAGTAGATGTTTCCATTTAAAATTAATGTGTTGTCAAACTACTTAGTGACCTAGTCTTATAATTTAATTACTTTGTATTCATGAATGCTGCTGAAACATTTGTATGCACATTGTATGTATATAAATTGAAGTAACAAAAAAATTAAGCACTAAATTTCATTAAATATTAAATGATTTCGATTAGTTGTAATGTGTGCAATTAATTGTTGTGTGTGGCCCCCATTACAATACCAATATGACCCATGTGGCCTTAGGGGGGGGGGAACGACCCTGAGAGTTTGACATGCCTGCTTTTTGCAGAAGCCAGTGTTTTATCCAGACTTGAGGCCTTGTGGGGGAATTGACTTGGCTGGAGGGGAAGAAACACAGTTCAATGCAAAAATTTGTGTAGGTTCTGGGATCTTTGTGGTTTGAGGGGATTTCCTCCCTATCATGCCTATATAAAACAATGGCAGAAGTTAAACTTGAGAAATGTCACCATAAGGGGATGTCCATTAATTACATCACTAAAATAAGAGAGGGGTTCAAAAAAGTTAGACCGTTGTCGACAGAGGGAGGGGGCAAGAGAAGTTGACGTCAACAATTTCATTTTTTACAAATAATCAAAAAATGGAAATTTTCATGGAATACAGTGTACTATTAATTGCAAAGGGAAAATGCCTGACAAGCAAAAAAGGGTAATCACCACCACATTTTGACACTTGATGAACAAAAAATGGAAAAAGGTCTCATCACTGCAAAAATAATAACCTTCTAAACTTTTTAGGAGGACCGTCACTGATCATACGGCGCAGAGGGGGGCAAAGTTTTTGACATAATTATAAAGGGGTCACTAAAAGTTTGACAGTTGTTGACAAGGGGAAAGGGGGTCAAACTTGCCCAAAAATTGTTGATGTAATTAATGGACAGCCCTAATGTGTCTTTTAAGGTTGGCTCAATTCTCTCTAAGCAGTAAGACTAGAGCAAATTGGAAAGCTGTTTTTTCATTTGAATCACAAAGGAATTTTTGTCTCCATTGTTGGGTTCTTTGGCACGTCAGGTCGGTTTTACAACATTCTACAAGTCTGATTTTATTTTCATGTATTAAACTCAAGAGACTAATTTATCAACAAAATGTCAAAACTTCAAATATAATATTTCATTGAGATAGTATCATTATCATCTGAGGAACTAATCAAATGGCTTTACAGTAGAAATACACTCTGAAATTCCTGTAAACATCAAACCATTCTTCAACAACTCTCCAATTGACTCAGTATTCAACTCAAGAAATTCATCTATTGGTAGACTCCAAAAATGTACATAAAAATTTGATAAATCAAACCCATATATCACATGCATGGGTAGCGATCGCACTTTGAAAATTATTCAACTAAGTAAATGATGACATTAGGAAAATCAGATATGATAATATACAGACGACAAATAGCTAGAAAACACTGAAGAGGTATTATTCACAAGCACCAAACTTACACTTTACAACAAGTGCTTTACAATCAAGCACAACAGAAGCAATCAAATTTATCCTGTCAACTGAAAAATAACATTCAAGTGATGACGAACTGGCAATATTCAAGAGAGTTACTAAGAGCTAGATGACTCAGACTCTATGAGGAGGCCCTTTGACGCTTCCGTACGACACCTTTCGTCGTCACAGCAGCAACAGCCGCGGCTGTTCCGTCGATTGTAGCAGGCGGTGCAAAGTCTTACAGCACCAACGAGTGGACAGTAAAGACAGAGACACGGCAAACAGAGCGACAACAGAGTAAGCAGCGTCCATCTCTTACAGCAATCGCTCTGCTCCGCGCAAGCGCAAGGATCGTCCGAGTGGTCGTCATCTTCTGCCGTCCTACAGTGATAGAACAACGCACGTGCACAGCACATACAAGTGCAACAGTCAACGGCTGACTGTGCACTGCACTCGCACTCTCCGGCCCAACAATGTGGCAACGGTCGAGCAACGGCACACTGTTTGCAACGACACTTTCCGCAGCGTACACACATCACTCTCTGCTGGCATTGTGTTGTCTTTTCAGTGTTGCATTCACCGACTGATTTGATCTTGGTCGAAGACGGCGAAGCAACGACAGAAGGTACTGGCCATAAATGATGGTGAAAAGATGCGTCCGACGCTTCAGAGGTTATAGAATTTTCCACCGTCTCAAGACCATTAGCCACTGCTTGAGCATTAGAATGTATTGCAATCGGACTGTCAATGTAATCGTTCATTCTTCGTGATCTTGACGATGATTGCCCAGTGTTCGTTATTCCAGAAAGTGCCGAGACTGGGTAATGAGTCAACTGCCGCTCCCCCGACGACCACCACACAAGATCTGAATCTGAAGGAGAGACAGCCTCCTGATTCGACCTGCACCTGGATGCCTGTGCCACTGACTGCAGAGTCAACACAGCTGGAGCACCAGTGACGACCGCATCACGAGGCAGGAGCGGCGGTCTTGACCGCAAAAGCTCTACACCGGACAGATGACGCCCGGCAGGAGTTGAAAGCAAGAAGATTCCGGACGGTCTTGGGTCGTGAACTGGTCTCCCTGGAAATCTCTGACTTTGAGAATGGTTCACTCGTGGTGGTAATCGTGGCGGTAATCGTGGCGGAATTGGTGGAGGAGAAGTGAAGTCATCAGAGCTGTCTCCTTTTCTGTCCATTGTATCGGCTTCAGGGGATGGAGCCCGTGCTTTTCTGGCAATTGTCTGCTTTCTGCCATTAACCTTTGGTGGCAGAGGCAGTGCTGGAAGCAAAGTGCTGGTTGTCATTGTTGATAAGTGCACTCCAACAGAGTCATTCAGTGCAGTTGAGTGAAGTGCCTGACTGCATCCTATGTCAACAGAGTCTTTTATTAAGCTTTCAAATATATCACTGGTTGTCATTATGGCATCCTAAAAACAATTTGACAGATAAAATTAACAATTAATTGAGATTTTTTCAATAGTATTTGAAATATCTACTTTTTCAGTTGAGTGCTAACACGATTATCGGCAAATATTATCACACACAGCTTTTATGATGACCGCCAGTACACAGGGCAAGGACAGTAGCTGAAGTTAGAAGATGCTAAATGATTGAAAGAATGCACAATTTCCTCATTTAGACTGGTCACGTCTACTTCTTATATACAATAGAATATTAAATAATTATTTTCTAAAGCAGTTTTATTTTGTATAACTGCTTTGTGATTACAGAATGGTGGTTACCAAAAATAATTAGTTTGATTTCAATAGAACTAAATCAATTACAATGTCTCGAGCAGAATCACACAGGAGAAGAATGCAATGTGCTTTTAAATGGCCACCCGACACACACGACGCCTTTTCCTATCATCTGCACCAACGCCGCCGCCGCCGCTCGAGGCTACAGCCAGCGGCCTCAATACCCCACCTACCAACAAATGCGGCGCCAAGACTTGGATAGTGACGAGACGATGGCTGCCTTCATCTACAGCCTTTAGTGGCTGATCGGGCAGCCCGGCGCCATTGTAATGAAAGCCTTCTAATGGATTGAGAGGCGAAGACGCCGTTCTGACGCCAGAGCAAACTGATGGAAAAGTCAGGAGTCTACATCTACCAATTTGAATGGCAGACAAACAGCCTGTTAGCCTTAAACACTCCTGATAAAAACCCTTATCTCTTCAAGATCTGATCTAGCATATCAACAGCAGGAAATACCTAACAATTCAATGCAGACTTTTCAATTCAGTTGTTTTTAAAATAAATAAAGCCTTGATATTAAAGTCTCTTGAAGCCATTCCTACCTACTTATATGTTCTTAGCCCTTTAAAAGCTCAACAAATACTAGTCAATGGTTAACTTAAGATTCTGACTGTTCAGAGATGTCTCATAATAATAATTATAAACAAATGCTTCCATTTGGTTTTCTCCGTAGTTATCATCAAGTTATCAAACACTGACCAATGAAGTCAATCTAAGAAGCAAAAGATTCAGACTTACTATTAACCCAAAGAAACAAAACCCATGGCCGTCAGCAGAAAGGGAAAAGTTCAAATCAAAACAGCATTAGAAAATACAATTGAACAAGTCAAAAGTCTCATCTATGTTGGAGGAGAAATTGTCAGTAATGGAAGTTATCAAGAGGATATTAAATAAAAAATCGCCAAAGGGCTGCAAACGATGGGAAGATAATGAAAAATCTGGAGCAGCAAGGGCATAAACATAAGCACAAAAGCCACATATGCAACACCATAGTTGTCCCACAAATAATATATGGAGCAGAAACATTGAGCTTGAAAGAAACAGATAAACATAGGCTATACTAGTGGATGAAATGACCAGCTTACAGAGAATCCTTGGAGTAACCTGGCTACAAAAGATAAGAAACAAAGACATTAGACAACATCTCAACCTAAAGGATACAATTATCAACAAAATCAGAATGAAAAGACCCAACTGGTATGGACATGTCAACAGAATGGATGAAAGAAGACTACCATACAAGGCACTCTACACTCAAATAAAAGGAAATAAAGGAAGAGGAAGACCCAGGAAAAGTTGATGGACAACATCAGAGAAGATATGAACATGAAAGGAATTTCAATTTGAGAAGGAAGACGATTAACAGAAGATAAGAGTTTCTTGGAAACATTTTGTGTCTAGCTATTGCTGCTAAAGAGTTGACAGAGAGCAAAAATGATGATGATGATGATGATGATGATGATGATGATGATGATGATGATAGTTATCATCATACTTTTTTAATAAACAGAAATTGTCAAAAATTCTCAATTTGTTGAAAAGTTAAAAAGCAA
Source organism: Metaphire vulgaris (assembly GCA_018105865.1). NCBI lineage: Eukaryota > Metazoa > Annelida > Clitellata > Crassiclitellata > Megascolecidae > Metaphire > Metaphire vulgaris. The sequence continues at coordinate 78,112 of CM030867.1, read as the reverse complement.
TGTTAATTTGAAGTCAGTTGCCTATCATTTTCAAATTTATAATATCAAAAATATTATCAAATCAACAAATAGCATAATTATAATCAACATCACATGATTGATCTTCTGAGGCAATGTTTCCTTTTTTATTCGTTTTATTGCAGAGGCGTCACATAATGGTAGCCTGGGGATGCTCAAGCACCACAAAAATATTTTGGCAGTGCAAAATAATTGAAATAAATTACTTTCTATGTCTCATTGAACTGGTGCTAAAAAAATTTTGGCTCGCCAGACATTTTCAGGAGTTAAGGGCACAATATGTCTACTTTGTCCCGGGCACTGACCTTTTATAATTTTTTTGCTTGTGAAATTTTTTTTGTTGAAAATGGGTATCCCAAAAATGCCACACAATGCCACTGTCAAAATGCATTATGTACTACAATATACAGTATAACAAAATGCATCTAATTCCCTACCTTCTTTTCTCTACAGCAAAGAAAATTTGAAGCTATGGTTGAATGATGCTAAAGTAATTTCCTGCACATCTGAATCAATGACTTTCTAATCTAAAACTATATTCATTGCTTCCAATTATCTTCCTTGACAATGATCACACAGATTGAATGTTTGCTTTGGATTTCCTTCATCAACAAGAAAGATTGACAAATTAACAACAGCAATGGGTACACAAGAGTGAAGAGACACAAGGCTTGACAAACACTGCATAACCATACACCAAAGGCCAAGGAATTCAGACTGAGAGAGCTCATGCAGGAAATGGAACAGCTTTAAACAATTAAAGATCAAAGTGGCAGCACATAACTCATTGAAATTCAACTGACAAATTGACAATACTCAATTAATACAATACCCCTACATTCACATTCTATATCTATTCTATTATCAACAGGAAACCATCATCACACACAAGCACACATACATACACACTTTGGTAGCTTGGACAATTCTATGATATGACCAGATAGGATATGCATCATGCAAGATTAGAACTCAGGAAAAGTATACAAGCATATACATAAATCTTCTTCCTCTTTTAGGTGCCACACATTGCTGCGTCAGCGACCATGGACTTCCACTTTTGGTAATCATGGCCGGTCGCTACTCACATGTAAACAGGAAGTAATCCGAAAGTAGTCCGTTTGTACTGAAAGAAGTTCCAAAGACGACGACTGCTCCATAGAGATCTTGAGAGGCATATTATGCTATATTTTTTTATTTTTTCACGATATAAGGTAACGAGAATTTAAGATAACATAGGAAAGAAATGGATAAAATATATATTATAAATCTATGATATGTGCTACGATGCGCGGACTGATACACTGGTACTTCGGTTTGTTCGGTTAGGGCGCAGATTTCTATTTCCTGTTCACATGCAAGTAGCGACCGCCCCAAATTACCCCACTTTTCGCGGTCTCTAGTTCTCCTCAAGAGTTCAGCTGATGACAAATTAATAAAGCTTCTGAAGCCATTCACTTACAAGAGGCTGTCATTGAATACGGGCGTCGTCAGTTTATGACGACTCACTCGGCATCTAGTCTGAAGACGAAATTAGTCACTATGAAGGATTTTACCAAGACTGCAAAGGATCTGACACTGCACTTAAACGAAAGCAATTGCACTCACTGAAAACTCTTCTTCATTCTCGTCTTACATGGCCATTTCTTCGGATCCGGATACCACTGGGATATTTCTAATCCAGAATCAAATGCTCAACTATGGATACGATGTATTCATAACCATTGCGCGAGAGAGTTATAATTTTAAACAGAAAATATTAACAAAAGAAAACAAACACCGTTTTCAAAGTCCAGTGAAATATAAAGACCAAATGTCTGCCAAATGATTCATCTTCCTCCCATAAAATCCCTCTCAACAACACTTGTATCTGCGCTCGGCGGCTGTCCGCCGCCCACCTCAGCCCTAGAGGGGAGTACAGGGAAAAGGAAGAGACGGGGCCAACAGGACCGGGAAATCGACTCTTCCTCCACTGAGAGTGATCACGTGACCAGACGTTCTTCATTCATGAAAATCAACGAAACTCCATTTTATGAATGGAATTCAACGCTTCTTTTGCGCGTCGAACGACGTCTTCGATGGCCAACCACACTCACCGAAAGTCGTTCTTCGTCATCCGAACGATGCACCGCTGAGTATTTCGCAATCAGAATCGTCGATTATTTCGAAATTAAAAGAGAAAATAAGCGAAAATTATCAACACACTTTACGTTAATCTACGATCGGCGCCATGTATGCCATTCCATTATACGCCCTTGGTGGTCGCCTGCAGCAGCGGAGCAGCCCAGCCACACTAGACTCAGTCAGTCAGGCCACTCAGCCCAACGCCTTCTATATCGAGGGCGTTGAACAGACTGTTATGGTAACACTCCCCCTGCGAAACATCCGCTCGATCCCTCATTTGCCGGATGAGGGGTGATGGGCTGGATTAGTCCACCTTGATCTTGAAGCGGAAGGGATAATAACTTTTGCATTGGATGCTCATACTTTTGCGCTAAAACATTCTGTTAGTTTTACTTGATTACAAATATTGAGCGTTTTCGTGCAATTTCATATGGCTTAAATCGCACTTACATAAGTGGTTTTCACACAGGCTTACTTAGCCTCCTAAACCACTTAAAATCACATAATAATAATAATAATAATAATAATAATAATAATAATTATTATTATTATTATTATTATTATTATTATTATAAGACAAGTCTGCCTTGCTGTTTCCCACTGACTTGAGCTCTGGAATGACCTGGTCTTTTGCGGATGGATTTAAAGTACTATCAATTGATACCCTTGGGTTTATAAATGGTGCTATAGAAGTGCATAATTATTACTATTATTACTTGCAAGTATACACAAAGTGGGCGCAAGGCTCTAAAGTATACAGTTTGCGTTTGATTTTAGGAGTGTCACTGTGTATACTTCTCGTAGGAAAATCGTCTTCTGAATTATGTAATAATAAATCCCGAACTGGGTTTTGCTAGCGTGTCATCGAAATCCATGATGTCCACAGTCCAAACATTATCCATTTGATTCTTTGTGAGCTATTGGAAAAGACTCGTGAAAGAACTAAAGCTGCCGTATCTTTTCTATTGATTAATTTGATTAGAGTCTTTCCTGCTGTTGGTTTCGTTGGAAGCATAGAAATTAATACGAACTGGAAGTAGTCTATTTATAATTTTATGGTAAAGACGGCGAAAAGTAAAACAAGTTGACACCTTAGTTGACACAAATTTGCCGCCATTTTCTCTATTAATATTATAAGTTTTAGACAATGTTTATCAGATAATTAATTAATGTAATGCGATTACATGGTATAAAATGGTGGTAAAAGGTTTCACTTTCAGACAGGTTCTGTGATAGTTAAATTCTATGGTTGCAAGGAACTCTCGCCAATGGTCGCCATAGACACGACACTATTAATATATGTCAATGACTCGCACAAAATAAACGACAAATCGCGTCTTGTGAATCTGTCCAGCCCTCCATGGTCCAGCCATACTAATTGACTTAAGTAAGTAAAAGTATGGTCAGTTCTGCTTTTTGGAGCAGAGACTTAATTGGACTATATCAAAAGCTATGAAAAAACTGGAAGCTGCAGAAATGTGGTTCTATAGGAGAATGCTGAAAGTTCCATGGACGGATATTAAAAGAACTCATAGAGAAATTTTACAGATGATGGAAGAGAAACAAACACTGATGTCTACCACCAAACTAAGACAGATGAAATTCCTGGGGCACTTGATGAGGAAAGAGAGACTCGAGAACTTGGCAGTTACAGCCTTACAGGCATGGTGGAGGGTAAAAGATCAAGAGGAAAACAAGGATCAAAATACACAGACAAACTAAAAGAGAGGGGCTGGAGATGGATAGCAACATCGAACTGCTGAGGAATACCAAAGATCGAGAAAAGTGGAAGTCCATGGACGCCGACGCATCAATGCATGGCACCTGAGAAGAAAAAGTAAAAATAAGTAAACACAAAATTTCTATAGAGCTGCCTGAAGCTTGGCGCAGTGCACCAGCTTGTTCACGAGCGCTTGACTTATTCAGATTTAGCGCTGAGTGCGCTTTGAGACCAAGGGCAACAAATTTCAAATTCCTATAAAGCAAAAGTCTAGCGCTATATAACGCCGCGACTGCTTTCATTATTCAACTGAGTGTAAATGTAAATGTGTCGTTGTTGTTTAGACTTAAATTCTGAGTAAGTTTTTACATTTTGTGTTTAATTTGATGTTTATTTCTGCTGCGACATCTGCTAATCGATCGGTTGAACTTGTCGTTCGATCGATCGATCGGTGAGTGCATTGATCTTCGGAGCTGTTCTGTCTGTTAACTCTTGCAAGGGGAAATCGCTCGTCGGCCCTCTATCACAATTCCAAGACACTTATCTCAAGTTAGCCGAATATCCGTTTGGCCTCATATAAAAAATAGTGAACACTATTTTTTATATATGAGGCGAGAGAAGTTTCCAAGACCCGTTGGGATGAATGGCTCCGCATCGACAGTTGACTTGACGCAACTCTACCACGGCAGATAGACTGCGTACCCGGGTTCGCTCCTGGGAGTCGAAGATTTTCTATCAGCATCTAATCGACACGGAGTAGATATTAAAATGATCTGACTAATGTGTAAAGTTTCGCTGTGCTCAAAAAACAGGTTACAAGCAATATGCAGTCGAATTTTTAGATAGCTATGAAAAATTGAAAATGGGTCGTTTTTAGAAATGCCTGACAAAGCAGCTGCGCCACAGAGACCACACAGACACCGAGGCACCTAGGCGAAGCTGTTTGACCGAGGCACCTAGGCGAAGCTGTTTGTCATAGGAACACAGAACAGCAAAAATTTATTGCTGGAAAAGTGCTAGAGAAAGAGCTGGATGTTATGCTTTCCATTTTCGTTAGTATGGAATGTTGTCAATGAGAAATTATAAATACATATTCATTTGGTATTTCATTAATTCAGTGAGTGGGTAGTATTTAATATTGTTGTTGATTACTATGACTTTGTTGTCATTATCTCTAGTATTGCATTTGAATTCTTGATGGACAAATAAATAAACAGTGTCAGTGTGAATGAATTGAGTAATTATTGCAATTGAGAGGTAAGAATTATCTAAAGGTGAACAAAGTGTTTATCTTAGTCTGAAAGTATTTTACCTTTCACTTTTTCATTCTTATAAATGTGATTGCTTAAATGTTTATTATTATTATTGTTATTATTATTATTATTATTATTATTATTATTATGACAATTTATATAGTGCAATAAGCATAGCAAAGGCCAAAGTCAAGAGCAGTTTACAGGGGGCACTTGTAGGAGATAGTAAATAAGTGTGTCTTTAGTTTGTTTGCAAACAGTTCGGGAGAGGTCTCTTTAGTCACTTCATCTGGCAATGCATTCCATAGGACGGGATTCCCCCGCGTAAAAGATCTATCCCCCAGTTTCGCCATTTTGGATGGAGGAGGCGACTGCTGGACCGGAGATGCAAGTGCCTTTCCGTCATCGCAGGCCTGTGCACCAGCGCTGTTAAATAGCTGGGGCAGGTTGAGTCGTGCAAGACTCGAAACGTAAGCCAGCATCGTTTAAACTTGATGCGTTCCGGGATCTGGGGCCAGTGTAGTTTGTCTCTCAGTAATAGAGTTTAATAGTAATAGTAAAGAGTAATAGAGTTTAATGGCAACTGTGAAATTTAGTTGTATGTATATGCATTGGATTGGAAATTTCAAATAAATCTCTTCTCGTGGCAGCCTGAGCTCTTCATTTGGTTTGATGGTGGCTGATGATTAGGATTTCTTATGTTTGATATGTTGGTACACTGCTTATGCTACTCACAACAAGGACATTATTTTGCTTATATGTTATCAGAAGAAGTTTTTTGTCTCTATTCCAACTATTGGGAGGACATATGTCTAAAATCAAATCAATCCAGAAACTTGTCTGATGCACTGTTATTATTCTTTGTGTTCTGTATGCATTTGACATAATTGATTGCAGTAGACTTGAACAATAGTTTTAAACCTGATCTTGAAATACTAATGTAGCATTATGCAATTAAACTGGTTCAGGTCCTTACTCACTGATCACACTCAACAGAGACCTGTACATTGTTTTCTAAGTAAGTCTGCAAAGCTAGACTGCATTATTTGTCAAAGTTCAGTTGATGACCTCATCTTGATGCTTATTACCCAGAAGTTTATCCGGCTACAGATGCCATATAAATTGAATGAGACTGATTTGTTAACCTGCTTTTCCTTTTCGCTGCTCTCAATCTTCATGTTGTCTTTGACTTTTGTAATCTCGGGAACTTGCCCTTTGGACATTAAGGGTCAACCTTTCCTAGTGCATTAATAATTATTGGAGTGAATTGGGGGAGGGAGTCTTGCAGCCTCCATTTGCTTAATCTTGTGTAGAGCTTGCCTATGCAGTTTAGTACAGGATGGGTGTTTGTGAAATGTGGAGAATTTAAAGTTGTCTGATGTTTGTGATGGTATTTAGTGCATTTAGATTTTGGACTTATTGTATGTGTCCTATCAGCATTTAATTTGACTTGCAAATGAGTGAAGAGGACTTTGACTAGAACTAATTTTTCTACTTTTTAAAACTGATTATCTGACTTTATTTCCTCAGATTTCAAGCCGGCTGCATAACAGAACCACGTCCGATCAGCTTTTAGCAATATTTGATTCTTTTTCAAATAATTATCAAACGAATATTGAAAAAGTGTTAATGATGTGTACTGGTACACTGAAAAAGTTTCTACGGAATGTTTGTATGTTTGTTTCATTCCAGAATTTTATTGACTTTGATATTGAAGTGAATTGTGTGATGAATGTAATGAAAGAGGTTGCATCCAGATATGTCTTTACAGAACATCTGACTTCTTTGCAGAGAGTTCATAAAATGAAACCTGTCATGTTATGGATATAGTTACTGGTGTTCCTTTATCTTTTTCTAATATTGATATTTTACATGTAAAAATTCTAATTGAATGCCCTTAAATGATTTAGTTGATGTTGACTAATAAATGTCCATTTATAACCAAAGTTCACAGTGATCATTTATTTTCATTGAATTTGGATCTGCATGTAGGTGGCCTCAAAATGAATAAGACTGGGTCTGCCTTGTACACAAATCGACCTATCTATAAGTTCAGCAGGGAACCTCATCATCATCATCATAGTTGCTTTCTATGATGATGACGATGAGGTTCCATAAGTTCAGCAGGGAACCTAACCGGTAGAAATTCTGTGTACTGTTTTGTCATTTAAATCAATTCCTTTGTTTCTAATGCTTTGCTCTGTAGCCAAATGTGAAAACTATGCCCTGTTAAACAGTGGCTGAGCATTGGGAAGTCATGTCGAGTGATGAATGCCTTGATGATAGGAGTGCTTCAGGCGTGACTGAATCCTTTGATGGTAGGTGTTATTCCTGTTTGGAAATTTTTTGTTTTGATGACTTATTCATTCATGTTTAATGGTTAATCAATGAGACAACAGACATTGGAGATTGCTTATACACTCACTTTCTTTGTTTGGTTTGTGTGTGATGATTTGTTTGTTGAATGATATATATTTTAAGATTAGCATTATTTGTTGGATTACATTTAGTTTGTTAAATTGATTTTTATGGGTGATCACTTGAAAATATATTGACAGATGAATGGCTAAATAAAGAATGATGCCAATTGAGCGCTTCTCAAATATTGCCACTTATAGTAAGAGTGGTTTTCATTTTCTTGAGCAAGAAACTTATTACTGATTTATTGTTAGAATTATGAAAAAATAATTAATTAAATTGCTGTTTGTTTTAAGATGTAGCATCAAAGAAGAAGAAATCTTTTCATCCAATTCGCAGACTTAAGCGTTTCTTTACGCACAGCAGCGGCAACAATCAAAATCGGTCAGGTGATAGTGGCAGCAGCAGTTCTGTCCTGCTGAAGGCAAACAGCACAACAGACGTTGTCATTGGTGCTGAAGTTCCTGTAGGAGATGACAGGTTTTCAGATTATCATGTGATTGCTGTGTACATGATCTTGGATTTAGAGCATTGTACACGAATGCAGTATTTTTACAGCATTGCATGCACTCTCCTCTGCCATGGGGGGGGATTTATAGCAGTTCGGGGAGGACGTGGTTTCAGAGAGGAGTGGTGATAAATTGTCATTGCACTAGGCACTGAGATGCAAACTTTTGAGGGAATCCAAGACTCTTAGACTCTCCTATCCAGCCTGTGTGCAGCACTGTTTGCATAGGCTGTTGCTTTTTCTTAAGATATTTACATATTACAGGTTTATTTATATGTTGGATCTGATTCAGTGAATGGTTCTTTGTTAGTGGTTGCCTTCAGAAACACAGCAAGCAAATAAGCATTTCAGCTGACAGCATCTTTTCAGTTGAAAAGACCACTGACCAGTGTACTGACCAGTGTCCTAATGTTTCCACGATATCATCTGAAGCCGTGCTTTGCAGTGTGAGTGGCTGTTCTCCTGAGTTTCATGTTTATTTGGACATTTATCTGTGGATTGAATGCCTGTGTGAACTCATCCTATTTATTCATAAAATTAACACTGGATGATACAAAGAATGGTGTTTTATTACCTGAATTTGGTGATTATTTCTGTAATGCATAATTCATTTATTATATCAAATATCTGTAAATAATATGCTGATTAGTTACACGATGGTTCTGCTGCTTTAGTTGCATTGTTTCCCCTAAAGAAAAACAGGTTACAACTGCACTGTTACTTATTAAGGAAATAAGGAAATTCTTCTAATACAGTTGTGTGTAGTCACATGATATGTAGTCTGTGTTGTTTTATTTACTTATATCCTGCTTTAGAATGGTGATTGGAGGACAAGCACATTGCTTCAACATGAAGATGATATCACAGGTCTTCTTCCAAATGCTCGGACATCTATTGTTGTGAGTCATTTCATTGCAGCATTTCATGTTAGACTATGCACATATGTCATTCAAATTTCTAAATAAATTACATCTGGTGATATATTTCCATGTATTAAATTTGAATTTAAGTCTGTCAAAGATGAAGAAAGTTGCTTATATAGAAAGTTTCTTCTGTAGATAAATGTCTTTATAAGTTTAATTTTAGTTTTATATGACAGTATTTCTGTGTATGACAAAAAAATGCTTTTTCGGCTGATCATCATCATCATCATCATCATTAACCGTGGGCTCATCACCCGTTGGTGTATAATGCCACCTCCACAGTTTTCTGCCATTATTTTCTGTCCGTTGCTCTGTGACTAAGATTCTGTAAACTGCTTCCACACCATTCTTCAATATCATCAGCACACCATTCCTTGTGTGGTCTCCCTCTCTTATTGGCACCCTCCATTATTCCAAACATTAGAGCTTTGATCTTTCTGTCCTCTTTCGTTCTGGATATGTGTCCGAAAAGTTGGAGTTTCCTTTGTTTTACTCTTTCCAGCATGGTTTGTTTGGGCTGAATTCTCCTGTATAGTTCTTCATTTGTGATTTTTTCCAACCCATCCGATTCTTAGTATTTTTCTATAAAATTTTCTTTCAAAGGCTAGTATTTTTCTTTCCAAGTCTTTGGTGATGATCCATGTTTCGCATCCATATAAAAAGCTGCTGAAGATACAGGTTTCGAGTATTTTCTTTTTTGTTTCAGTGCTTATTGCTTTGCCTTTCCAGAACAAATCATTCTGTTTGTCCATTGCCGTCAGTTGATAGTAGCTAATATTGCCCTCGGCTGATAGTAGCTAATATTTTAGCCACTATTACTTTCTATGATAATATATTGTTGATATTTAACAATGCATTTATTTATTAATGTTTTTTGTGTTTGGTCAGAAGCATTCTCAGAAGTGTCTGGATTCTGACCTGTATGAGGTTGAAGAGGTTTGATGTCTTTCTTTCTGAAATTTTAGACATTTGCTTTTGTGCTGTGGTGTAGTTCCATTAGACTTTATTAGCAGAGACATCGGTCAAGATTCCAGATTTGAGAATATGGTCACAGATGATTCAAGATGACATGTTAAGTTAAAAGGAAACTAGCATTGGATAAGCAGGCATTCACTGCAAAAGGAGATCTTATGAAAATGGAATAACTAAAAGAAGTGAAGTATAAAATTCTTAAGTTCATTACATGGGATGTGGTACTGTATTTAGTTTTGCATTTGATCCTTATGTCTTGATTAATAAGCAGTGTCCTGCCTGCACATTTTACTCTTGATAACGGGTCTTGTAATATTCTTTGTTGCTGTTTGCCACTAGTGCTATTATGTTATCTGCATTTCTAAGATTTGAAGTTTTTCCCACTTCCAAAGTAGATCCTACCTTCACAGCATCCTAATGCCTGCTTCATTGCCATCTCAGTCACTTGCTAAATAAGTGTTTTGCATTACCTTCTTACCTTCTCATATGTAGAACTGTCAAATGATGTCTCAGTAACCTTTACCTTTTGCTTTATGTATAATTTGCTTACTGTCTGTTTTGGATTGGATGGACATCCAATATCTATTATTGCCTGCCGCAGTTCTTCGTGTATTACAGATTTGAAAACCACGTTGAAATCTATTAAATGCAAAGAAATGGCTGCTGTTTCTCATATTTTTGCCTGGCCATGGATGGAAAATAACTGGATGAATGACAATGGTCAGCAGTTGAAGAGATTGCTGGTATTTAGCAATAAAGAGGAACAAAGGGCAATGTCTCTGCAGTAGAAAGATGAACATCTGACCTGACCATATTCTTTTGCTTCTTCTATATCCTGTCAATTGACCGTGTCCACCCACTCTAAGCAACTCCTCTGCTGCACAATCAAAGTGCCTGGTGTTCTCAGCATGCTCTTTATTGAATTCCCAACGTCTCCCGTCGTCTATTTACTGGTATTTGAATTAGCAAAGATGTTTCAGCCAATATTTGCTTCTTTGTGTTTTGTTTTTCGGTGTGTTGTGGTTATTTTTTGTTTTAATTTGTTGATGGATTTATGTACTTGTAATTGTCATGCATACAGATTCGTTGCATTGTGTTTGATCATTTCGTGTCAGGCATTTACAATGTGCTGTGAGTGTCTAGTTCCTCTGTATTTATCTATGCCATAGATTACTTGTCAGTGCTGTCACAGTTACAACATGTCTTGATTTTGTGGTTGAAATTATTTTGAATTTTAAAGGTCTTATTGATTTTTTTAGTAGTTTTGGAATTTAATCCAATAGCCTGACTACCGGTGCTAAGGAACTGTTGCTGAGTTCTGTATTTGTCCTCTTTGGTTTTTTGTTTTGCTCTTTGTCTGCCGTCATAGTGTTGATGCATAGAATTTTGAGCAGATGTCTTGAGCAAGTCCTTATAGTGATTTATTCTTTGTTTGCCTTTGGTGACATTGTCTCATTGACAAGAGGGTAAGCTGAGATTTTTCTTTTGAAAATTGTAGGATTTTTTCAAAGACAGCTGGATGATTTCCTCAGAACTGTCACTTTTTACAAGGGAAGCCGATGATGGCACAGATGAAGGTAAGTGGCTATTGGCTGTTGATTTGAAGTGAACTCAATTTTGCCTTAATGTATTAGGATTGGTGCTATAAAAATATACATGTATAATTAATTGACTATGCTATTAAATATTAGAGTTACTTTTCATTAGTTTCAAAACTTTGGTTTCTTCTGTTATTTAGCTTCGTTTCAGAAAGAAATTGACTTGAATCTCGTGAAGCGAAATTCCAGTCTGACGTCATCGGCAGCCGTTCACAGGCTGGCCATTAAACCGAAAGGAAAACGAATCTCATCAATTTACCAACAAAAACTGAACTGTGCTTCTTCAATTGTAAGAAATCGAAATATATTCAACTGTTAATCAAGAATGAATTAGAATTAGAACTCCCATTAACAAATCATTCTGTTTTAACTTATTTTGATTGCAATATAAAATTTCAGATATGCAGGGTGTCTCTGAAAAAAACCCCAGCAAAAAACTATGATTTCTTAAAAATTCCTAAATGTATTTCTATAAAAAATTTCCACACGTGTACTGTACAGCACATATGTCCTCACCTTTCTGCTTATTTTCGTCTCATTTGCATGTAAGATGGCCTTATTGTGAGATATCAAAGTAAAACTTCGATTTTTACAACTCAGTCACAGCATGACAGGCCTAAATATCTAGCTTCACATAAATTTGGTTTCATGTCTCATGTTCTCAGTATCATCTTTGTTTTCTAAGGGTTGTCACCACAAAGACAACAGTGATGACAATGACCGACTATTGTCAACACTTTTAATGTTGTGCATACTTGTCCTATTTGTATAAACTCCACTTATTGCCATTCAGTATAAGAGCAATATATTAGTATGTGTGTGTTTTATTTATTTTGGTCTTTCCTTCTGTTTTAAAATTGAGCAATGAGCATCATTTTCTTTGAGTATTTTGCTTTCTTGTCAGGAATCGCAGAAATCTGTTCTGCTCTTTTCACCTGTCAAAAAAGAAAACTTCCCAAATGTAAAAGTAGGAGATCAAGAGAGCATCAGAACATCAGAAGTGACTGGTGCTCATTCAGGTGCCACGTCACACAGAAGAGAATCTGCTGAGCTAGAAGGGGTTGAGAAAACGCAGGCTGTTGACAGAGAAGAACTTGAAAAAATAGGTTCTAATTTAGTGGATGGAGAGAATATTCTGGCAAAAAGCATTGACACAAACGATTCTTCAAAAACATTTTCTTCAAGGCTCAGTGGTGTTGAAAGTCACTTGGCAACTTCTGACCTCGTGAAGTTGGAAGAGAAAGAGTTGACCTTCGGAGGCAAAACTGAGAAAGAAATTCTGACGGAAATTTGTGGAGTTCGGAGCAAAGAGAAATCGATGACAACAGAAGAGACAGACAACTTCAATGAACAGATTCTTATTTCAGCTAACGTCGCCACTGATGACAAGCCAAGTGAGTCTGTTTCATGACTTTGCAGTGTGTGTTTCAGTGGTGGGTTATTGCAACTTTCTACTACAGTGTATATGTGTGTGTGTGTGTATATATATATATATATATATATATATATATATATATATATATATATATATATATATATATATATATATATATATATATATATATATATATAAGCATTCTTTGCTCATTCATTATATTGCTAATGCACAGTTCTGTTTAGTTTAGTTATTTTATAAGTACTTTAGTTTAACATCACATGATTCCTTGTTAATTCAGAAATGTGTCTTTCTTAATATGATATTTTTTGCAGTCTTCATATTGCACTGTTTGAAATTGGCATTTTGTTCTTTGCATTTTACCCTCTGGTATTTGTCTTTTAATAGATTTCAATGAAATTCTGATGCCTCAGTTATCTCCAACAACTGAAATATTCACAGATTCAGCATCAAGTGAGCAGCCTCAGACAGCATCGGTTGCTGCTGCTGCTGCTGTTGTTAGAAGGCAGAAAGTAGGACGAGTCGCTCTTCCGTCAGCCGAAGAGATTCAAGTGATGGCAGTGAAGAGACAGTCGTGCGCATTTTCAACTGAAACTGAGCAGAGCGGGGAAGAGAGACCGACGTCAAAGAGATATTCGGTGAGTCTCGTCGATCGCCAGCAGCTGCCTCTTGCCAAAGCGTCCGCTGACTCTGAGTTGACTCAGATGTTCAGTAAATTCCAGCGTCGATCATCACAGAAGAAGCAGGTTGGAGAAAAGGAATCCAAGAAGATCCATTTGACAGAGTCAACTGACGAAGGGAGAGAAGAGCAGTCCTGCAACACAATGGTTGCCGTAGCAAAAACCGCAGGACAGGTTAACGAACAGCATATTGACAAAATTGAAAGTAGAGTTGGAGTTGGAAAAACAGATGTGATCCTTACTTCTGCTGAATCCATTGCAGATGTCCAAGTCAATAGTTCATTGGCAAATAAGAATGGACGATCCGAAGGAGGAAACCGAATGAATCGAAGCATTGGCAGATATCTGCCGGCCACTGACTCAGTGAGACCAGCAAAGATCAGAAGAGAAGTCGAAATAAAAGGAGTCGAAAATGCAGAAAGTAATAACAACAATGAGAAGAAAACTGGTGAAACATCGGGACTGAACAGAGCAAAGGCTGGAGAAACAGGGAACGAATTGGACAAAGGAAAGACAAAACACTGGAACAGAACAACCGAAGATACAAAGGGATCAGCCGCTGATCAACTGAAGGGGGACAAGACAAAATCAGTGAAGAAATCTTGCAGCATTTCATATAAAGCTACAGCATCTGCACTTTCCAAGTCACCCGTCACTGGACAATCTCCTGGTGACAAGGCTAGGCCTTCAAGCCAATCAGAAATGGCCGAACCAACTGTTGAAGCTGCGCCGAAGACCAACTCAACACAGGCTTGGAGAAGAGGCAGTCTTACTTACACCAACCTAAAGACAAGCACAGTTCCAGTTTCAGACAGTTCAGGGTATTTGGCTGCTAACACAGCAGGCAACGCTGCCGCTGTCATGGGACAACAACCACCCAGAGATATGCAATGCAAAACTACTACTGCTGCTGCTGCTGCTGTCCCTGTTACGATGCAGTTGTGTTCTACTGTTCGGTCTGTGAGATCGGGACCATCCGGTGCTTACGGTCCTTGTCATGCGTCGTCGCCTGCGGAGACGTTGTCGGCCAACAGACACGAACCTTCTGGCGCCACTTCTGTTTTGATTTCAGTTCCTAAGATTATTTCTCCTCGAGCCATGCATGGCAATCTTAAACCAGTAAACGTCGCTGAAGAAATGGCAAAGGCAAAGCTGCTAAGAGAATCAAAAGAGGAGGTGAACATTTCACCCAGCTCACAGTCATCGGGTAATAATATATCAACAACAGATACAGAGGCACTCTCATCTGCGATTCAGTCGTCAAGAAAGGACTGTGCAACACTTGGTGCGTCTCCACCAAAATCCACTTCTCCTATCCGTCCTGCAGGTGCAGCAAGAAATCCTCATGGGAAGCCATCACAGGAGGATGGAAGGCTGGAATGGATGGGCATGGTGCGTCAGAAGACAAAGGCATGGACAGAGGGAAAGATGGAAGACCTGGAAAAAGCGTCCTGCAAGTGATAACAAGCAGCTTCACTAGAATCTGATTTAGTCATTTCAGCTTTAATATTTCACTGGATGATGTTTTAGTCATGAACAATCTTTGTTGTTGTTGTCAATGATTTTCTTTGAGTTATTCTGTTCAGAGTGACAATTGCATTCTTGTTTCACTGCATCGATTGTTGGCTTCAGGTTGGATTGTAGTAATTGTCACCTTCTAAGGCCCTGTCTTCTGATTAGGTGTGATTTTTTCCGTTTAATTTCTGTTAGACTTTGGATGACGTCATCTGTTCATTTGTTAACGGATCGGCTGGTTAGTAGCTTCAGTTTTTTATGGGTTCATTTGTGTTGGGAGGTTGAAAAAGATTGACCTCAGGACAAACATCTTGGCTTAGAAGACATTGCAGATGTCGGAAGAGGAGACGGACTTACAGTGAGTGGTTGTACGTACTGAATCAATGGCTGCATGTCGCTGAAAGTAGGAGGAGGAGGAGGCAACTGTCTGGATGGCCTAGATGCAATATATGAGGAAGGATATGAAGAAACTGGAATTAATTAAAGAAGCATTGTGCTAATTATTATAGAAATCATGGAGAATGCTAACTGCAAGTGGATGCTACTATGTTGACAATCAATGTACATTGCAACCGTATACTCTGTGTGCGTGTGTTTGCTCACTGAGCACTGAGTTATTTGATTGTTATTAGAGTTATTGAATTGAGTTTATTTTAAATTAGGCATTTGCATATTTTAAAAAGTTGTGTTAGCTTTTGTCAATAGATTTTACCTGAATAGATATAACTTTGTGATAATTCCATTGAATGATTTGATTATTGATATTGTGACGTTAATTATTAACTGGCAACCGTGGATTTCATCTTGCTCGGTTGTGATGAAGTCTTTGTGATGATTGTGTGCACTTGAGGAACTGTTTCTGCCTCAATTGTTTTGCACAGAATAGCTATTGACACTTAGCTGTAACCAAACGTCTTAGAATAGTATGTTGTGTTCGCTATTGTAAGCTGCTTCTACATAGACGTGCATTCTTTGCATTCCTTGAGATCAACATTCGAATTGAGTCGTTTGAAAATGGTAGAATTTTCCTACGTTGTTTTAATGCCAATGTTTTTTTATAATCTCGATATCTTCTGCTGCTGCTATTTACAACTTCTGCTGAATTGATTTCTATTGAATGTGTGCCTAGATTTGCTTGTTGATATTTTGTGTTAAACCCAATTCATGTTTACATTTGATATTCTTTATGCTGGATTAGACTGTGATTGCTGTCAAATGGCTCAAGTGGCTTATGAATTTAGTGAGTCAAAATTATTCTACTTTATTTTCAGTAGCAGAGGAGCAATTGCATTGGAAATTAATGCTCTGGATTTTCTTGAAACATTTTGCCAGGATTGGGGTTATGTCTTTAAAAATCTCACCATTATTGAATCACTCACTTTAGTTGGTCTGAATTTCTGGTTTATTATGGCAGCTGCTTCTCATTTATGACTTCAACGCTTGCATTGAGTTGGTCAGAGATGCTCTGCATTTCTACTTCAAGTTCAGGTGACGTTTATAGATTCAAAGTTTGGCAAAGAACTCAACTGACTGTATAAGTTATGACATTTGATATTCAGATCTTGGCAGTGGCAAACGCGCATCCGAGTCATCTGTAATGGAAGATGGAAAGGAAACGGCAGATAATGGCCATGTTCAACCAATGGTCGATGAAAGACTTCAGTCCATCCCATGGACTGTGATGGATTGACTTCTTGTGTCGTCTTGAAATGCCAATTGAAAGGCTTTCAAATGATTTCACGCTTTTTTGTTTTTGTTGCATCTGTCCAGTTGCACGTCAGGAAATGAATCTTATGTATTTGTTGGTTGTTTTCAAGAGAATATTTTGCAAACAATACTTTTTAATTGTTTACTAGTTTTGCACAATTGTCTGCAGTCATTGCATGTGCTTATTCATTTATTAATATGACAAATGCTTTAATTTTTGTAGTGTAATTTATTCACTTTTTAATAATAGTAGTAATAGTGTACTCTCATGGTCGCAATTCAAACAATGGCAAGTGTGTGTGTGTGCTTTTACTTGTGCCTCATTGATTTCGTCTTATTCAATGATTGTATATTTTTGGTTTTAAAATCGTTATGGTGATCTCACGATCATTGATTTAGTGTATTCTATTTGTCCTGTTTCATTACTTGAAAGCTTTTGCACTTTGTAATTTTTGACAAACTAGAAAGTATATTATGTTTCCTTGATTGTCTTAATTGATGAACAATGAATTTCAATTTGCCTTCCATCATTCCTTCCAATGAAAATGGCATTTCTGTTAATATAATATCAAATCATCACTTGAATATTCCATAAGATGGAAAAGTTTATATCAAGTCATGTAATCTGCCACCACTCTTCGTCTGCCATTTTTTACCATACAGTGGAATGCAATATAGTTAAACATGTTGATAACATGGAGTGTTACAGCATTTGTGTTTTGCACAAATAATAAATCTCGAAAACTTAAAATAGTTTCTGCAGATATTTGTGTACATTTGCAGGTTTGATGCGATTTTTTTTACTGTTGATGAGTTATTGGGTCTATGTTTGATGGAAAAATTGTTACATGTCCAGAATTCTGATCTCAACTGAAATGCTGAGGCCTGAGGTGGTTTGGCAGGTGATTGATTATTTTAGGTTTAGTTTACCGCTGCACCAGAATTACTTAGGGTTATGGCGTGCGTCGTTCAGTGCGTCTATTTAGCGACGAATAAAGACGGCGACCGTGTGATGCCACTGAGCTGAAAATTTGACTGGTACTTGGTGTAAACCGAGATTAGAATAACTTACCGATACGCAGTGGCGGCTCCGCAGAGGGGCCCGTGCCCTCCTATTAAGTGCCTGGCCCCCTGTTGGGACCCTATACTTAATACTACTACCTAACAACAAATGGTTGGCCCCCATGGTTAGAAGTTGCCCTTCCCCGCTTGCCAAATTCTGGAGCCGCCACTGCTGATACGTGATATGACTGACTACTGCAGTTCTACTATTAGTTGTGGTAACGTAAGAAGAAGCACTTAGAATGAGCATACTACAAAACACCGATGGTGCGCTATATAAATGGCCGAGATTTACTCAGATTTGATTTACTGACTACCTTAGGGGCTGTCCATTAATTATGTCAACATTTTTGGGCAATTTTTGACCCCCTTGTCAACAACTGTCAACTTTCACTAACCCATAATTACGTCAAAAACTGTTGACCCCCCAAAATCCATGACAGGTCCCAATAACAAGGTTGATATTTTTTGCAGTGATGACCATTTTTCCCTGTTTTGCTCATCGAGTGTCAAAATGTGGTGATGACCTTTTTGTCATGCTTTTTTCCATTGTAATAAGTAGTATTCTATGAAATTTTTTGATTAGGGGCTGTCCATTAATTACGTCAACAATTTAGGGGGGAGGGGTTTGGAAAATTTTGACAGTTATTGACAGAGGGAAGGGGGGTCAATAGAAGTTGACGTCAACAATTTCACTTTTTTAAAATAATCAAAAAATAGGAAGTTTCATAGAATACTACTTATTACAATGGAAAAAAGCATTAGAAAAAAGGTAATCACCACCACATTTTGACACTCGAGGAGGAAAAAATGATCATCACCACAAAAATAATAACCTTGTTATTGGGACCTGTCATTGATCTTGTGGGAGGGTGCAAGAGTTGTTCACGTAATTATGGGGGGGGGTAAGTGAAAGTTGACAGTTGTTGACAAGGGGTGAGGGGTCAAAAATTGCCCAAAAATTGTTGACATAATTAATGGACAGCCCCTTATTTGTAAAAAGTGAAATTGTTGACGTCAACAACTTCTCTTGACCCCCCCATCCCCCTGTCAACAACTGTCAAACTTTTTCAAACCCTCTAAATTGTTGACATAATTAATGAACAGCTCCTTAGTTAATGTGTGATCGCCATCAAGCGAATAGTGCTTGTGTGTTCTGTTATCTACCGAGTGGTGCTGTATATACTGTAACGACGAGCTTCGTCGTTTTAAATTTACACCACTTAAATTTCATCGCATATTTTGATTAATTGAAGATTTTTTAGAGAGATTTTAGCGCATCAGCTTTTTCGTTTGTTGAAAACTATCTCAGCTGAGTTTTAGGAATTAAATTTGACGAAGAGTTATTTAAGATTTGATTTAGGTTTTATAGAATATTTTCAGGATTTGAAAGTTATGAAAATTGATAACTGAAATGAATTGAACTCTTGTGGTCTTTATAAATTGAAGTAGAAAAGCCCGTTACACGGCAATGGCTCCATGGCTTAGTTGGTTAAAGCGCCTGCCTAGTAAGCAGGAGATCGTGGGTTCGAATCCCACTGGAGCCTTTTTGCGAAGCATTTTGCACTGGCCTTATTTCTTTATAAAATTTAGACATTAATAGTAATTAATTTTATTAATGAATGAGGTCGGACATACTACTAGACTACAACCAAGGCGCCGATGATCGGTTGATTTTGTCTGCCATCCTAATGTTGTCATCAACCTCGTCTTAGCACGAACGGACCATTGTACATGTATAGCGTTCTGCTCGGACTTCCTGTCAACCAACTCAATCGTCTTCAGTCGGTGCTAAACGTCTCAGCTCGTCTGACTCTGATCTTCGGCTCTAATAATTGGACTTGACCACGCGACAGCGCTATCTACGCGATCATCTTCACTGGTTCGGCTGGGTGGGAATGTCGTCGAATGCGGCATGCCTTCAGTCAGAGTAAGACATGACGGATCTTTATAATCGACGCAATTAAATAAGATCTTTGCGTTTACGATTAAACAGTGGACTAAGTAACCGTCTGATCGACAGGGACAGTCTCTGAGACGACGTTTCGACCAGTTGCGGCCGCCGGTGAGTAAGCGAGTCTTTAAGCGCTTTCAGATGGACGCTCACGTGACTTGCTTTGTTTGGCAATTGGCAGTATTATGAGATCAAAGAGAATGAAGGAAGAAAGGTCAAAACTCTTGACGCTTCATTTGTCTTTTATTTGCTCACCAAGACTATTAAGACTTCAGCACTGAAAGTGTTGATCTGCACCCCCTCCCCTCCCTCGTATTCCGGAATCTTGGCTAGCCTATGAAATAATGTAATGCCTTCTAAGTTCTAAGCCACTGCTGAAAGAAAAGAAAGAAATAATAAAAATAATAATATCAGTGGAGACTTGACTGGGAGTCGGCTCAGGTGATCAACTGCCAATTGGTCGAAGATCCCGCTATCCGACAACCAGGCTTTGACACGCTGCCTCGTCACCTGTGGTGTCTGTTAAACCGTTTTCGAACTGGAAAGGGACACTGCAATTACTGTCATCAGAAATGGGGATTAACTGACTCGAACCTGTGCCCCTGCGGTGTCATTCAAACAATGTCGCACCTAGCTGACTCTTAATGCCCTATAACAAGGCTAGAGGACGGTGGATTACAAACTTTATACGCAGCTGATAATGTCGCAATCAAATGGCTGACATCATTTAGCACATTAAGCATTCGATAATATAATATCTATAATAATAATAATAATAATAATAATAATAATAATAATAATAATAATAATAATAATAATAATAATAATAGCAGCGTTATAAAACAAGCCCTCCTATACGAAATAACGTTGCGGCGCCGCATATTTTCTGGAAATTTCATTAGATGGAATCATTTATAGCAAAATCTTTTAGCGTAAGTATCTTTTAAAATTTTATGCCTGCTGTTTTATGTCTAATAAGTTAGAATTTTAAACCGAAAAAAGTAATGCGGGAATCTTGTTATTTTATAACATTAACGTACTCAATGTAGTTTGGTCAAATGTGAGGTCAAATTCAAACAAAAAAACAGCACAAGGTATAATGTCTTTCTTTTCTTTCAGCAAGTTACCATATTATTTTGCAATTGCTGTTGTCTATAATAATATGAAATAAATAAATACGACAAAAGTAGTAGATGGATTCCAAAAATTTTACTAAACTTTATTTCTTACTGAACTCAATACAGGTAGCATGTGGCATATTATAGAAATGAAGAAAACAGCATTAAATGCAATGTTTTATGGTTTATAAGTTTATAAGACTTGTAAATATTAATTAAATAATAATAATTACTTTATTATTCTTTGTGCACTTAAAAACAAAGCTACGGATGTAAAATCGAACTTCTTTTTAAACTTTGAAAAACATTATTTTACTTAATGCTAAATATATAAGTAGAAAACCATCGATTTAAATATAGTTAGAAAATATCCATATAGAAATTCGCCATTTTGCAAAGGCAAAAAGAGGGCATTTAAAATGGCTATACAATATAAATACGCGTCTAACTTAGTCTCATGTGTTATTATTGACGAATCAAAAGAATTTAATATCGCTTAAAACTATTATTCTATCTTGAAGTCAGTGTTTAGCAGTTAAGTAAATAATAATAATAATAGTAATAATAATAATAATAATAATAATAATAATAATTAATTTATAATAAAATAAATAATAGCGCTATAAAATGTTAGCCCCATATCTAAAATAACTCTGGCGCCGAATTTCACTATGAAATCTCATTATCATTAGATAGAATTATTTATAACAAAATCCTTTAGCATGGGTAGCTTTTAAAATTTGGCATCTGTTTGTGGATAGTTTAAAAAAATAGAATTTTAATCGAGAAGTAATGAATATTAGTGTACTCAATGTAATTTGATCAAATGCCAAGTCCAAATTTAAAAGAAAATAGCACTAGGTAAAACGTCATTCTTTTATTTCAGCACTTTCCATGTTATTTCTTAATCGCCAATAAGAAATGATAATAATAACAAATAAATAAATAACGTTCGTCAAAAGTAATAGACAAATTTCAAAATATTTCAAAAACTGTATTTCTTACTGGACTTAATATAAGTTGAATATTTCGCATTAATGCAAACGAAGAAAACAACATTAAATAAATTTTTTTTATTATTAGTAATACTTGTAAAGAGTAACTAAATAATAATTTAGAGCTTATTCGTTGCTCTCTTTAAGAAAAGAGCTAAAAATAGAAAATATAACTTTTAAATAAATTCTTTAAAATATTATTGCACTTAATGCAAAATAAATAGTTAACGCCATAGATCGTTTGCGAATAAAGTTATATATATAGATCTAACTATTGTAAGATAAACTACGTCATTTTTACAAGGGTATGATGATGTTTAAAAATTACATTCATACGCGTCTTAGGGTTGCCTGTGTTATTATGTAATGCAGGCGTTTTCGCCTTGGGAGACATGATTTCTCAAAAGGCAATTGCCGTGAGCATCATTGAATGCGCACTAGTACTTTATCCAATCCAATTGTGCCATTTTGTGCAGAAGCTTCTAACGATTGCGTAACAAATCCTAGTGGCATAAGAAGGAATTCCGAATCCTGGATATCAGACTAGACTACCTGATGACAGTCTACGGCAGACAGACCAGGGCTAACAACTGTGGCTTGTCTTCGAGTAAGACTGAGCCATGAGCCTCTTGACTCAGTGTTTCTCTATTACGCGAAACTCGAAAGGACCGCATATCAAACGAGGAACTAATTCAAAAAGAAAAGTTGTAAAACATCAAAGAGATTGTTCCACTAGATTGACTAGAAGATGGTTGACAAGAAGGGCGACCAAAAAGTCGACGGACGGATGGCGTCGAATTAAGAGTGACGAATGCAGTTGTCATCGGCAGTCAGAAATGCACAGGACAGACATTGCTGGGAGCAGTGTTTAATCTAGGCCGTTTCCGGGGGGAAATTGCCCTTCCCCCCGGAAATTTCAAATCCCCCGGAAATTTTGGAATACTACATGGACTAACAGCTCCCCGGCTTTGTCAGTTTCTTCCCGGCTTTTTCAGTTTCCCCCTATACTGAAGTCACGGCACTGGCTCAAAATTCCGAACGCATCCAGTACAAGATAATAACGATCGCATATAGGCCTACAGTTCACGCCGTTCATCAAAAACCTGTACACTTCCGAAAACTCTTGACGCCTCAACCTCCTCGACTTAGTCTTACACGATCGTCATTCATCTCACAACTCGCACGCCCGCTATAGGCGTTAGATCAATCAACTCTCAAAATCTGCAACCGCGCTTTCTCGTATGCCTCACCAGAACTTTGGAACTCAATCCCAGCTTCCCTCCGCTGCCTACGCTATGGTCAAACAACAAGCTCTGATTACTTTCTTCTCTAATTCCGTCACTATCTCCTCAAGCCTTCAGGTCTAGACTTAAAACCTTCCTATTCCAGAAGTCATTTCCTCCGTAGCTATAGCAGCTCGCCCCGCCGCCTCATAGATACACTGACACTCCGTGACTCAGCCGACACTCCACCTTGCCCATAGCTATTCAAGAGAGTGTAAGCGCATAAGAATAAGCAGCTACCACTATACTACTATTTAAAGCGCTATATATAGGCCTACTCTTAGTATTAGAGAAGGGAGGTGTTACAAGAGAATTTGTGGAGTCTATCAAAAGAAGAAAACTGTCGTACTTTGGCCACATCATGAGGAAGACAGGTACCTGTTTGAAAAAAGAAATGATACAAGGCACAACTGATGGAAAAAGAAAAAAGGCAGACGAAGAACCAGATGGACTGATAACATCATGCAATGGACTGGAAAGACAATGGAAATGGCGATCACAATGACAGACAACAGAAAGCAGTAGACCAATCTCATTCATGATGCGGTCTACCCTCGAGGCGAGGATGACTGAAGACAAGACAAGACTATAATACTCTTTAAAGCGCTATATACATTCACGAGATTTTACTTACTTACTTAATTAGTTACTTAACATCTTTATTTAAATCTATGCAACCTGAAAGTGAAAACATCATTAGATGCAATGCTTTATTGGCGTAATCCATAGACTTTAATATCATATAATAATATATCTATGATGTAATCCCTATAAGCACTGATTAAATTATAATTTTCCCAGTTATTCTTTTCAATATTTTAAAATATGAAGTTTCGGATGCTTTGAGTACGTTTGTTGGACGAGATGCCGACTGAACGAGTGCTTGTAAACGACGCTTAATTGAGCGTCTCTTGACTTTTCAAAGCGAGCCAGGGCCACGAGGACCTCTAGGCCGTCCAGGGTCGCCAGGGCCAACGGTGAGTCCTCCGATGCACTTTATCAGAAACAGTCAAGCATCGAATTCAAAGATCGCTGAATTATTTCGCACACTGTTGATGATGATTACAGTAATTATTTGCGAATAAATAACTGAAAACTACAGTCCACCTTGCCCATAGCTATTTCAAGAAAGATTTAGCGCATAAGAATAAGCAGCTACTACTACTACTACTACTACTACTACTACTACTACTACTACTACTACTACTACTACTATCAGATGTAAGTCAGTTTCCTGTATTTGTTCATTGAGCCTTTTGTTGTTGTTGGACAACCTATGTTCTAGTTAGCCGTTCATTGTGGTTCAAGGGATCGGTTCTATGAGTCTGTTTGCTGTCATTTATTGCATTACATTGAGAAATAATTTAAATTTAAACCAACTTTTATTGGGATTAATGTATAAACTTGTTATGGTATGACTTTTCTAGTTCCACTTATTTAAGGAGATGATTGCAGAATGTCTGCCTGTTAGCAACAGCCTTGTTTCACTTCAATATGCCAGATAAGAACTGTGAATATGACCATGTTTAGTCCTGCAATTCTATCAGCAGCCATTTGTTTTGAGTATTATTTGTAAATTGTATATTTTAGGGTCAACCAGGAAGCCCTGAACCTCCTGGACCACCTGGAGAGGCGAGAAAATATGTAAGAATATTAAAGCAGTAAACGGGTTGTAGAATTATTGATTACATTGATCAGTGAAATGCAAACAAGAATTTATGAAGCAGACATGGTATGCACCAGAAAAACTGAATGTTAATGCTTTAAATATGAAGCCATTTGTTGACCGATAGAATGGAAATATCCCTTGACAGAAAAATGTCAGATATGTTAACATGGAATTTAAAATTAGATTTCAGTCAATCATTCAATTAACTTCTTTGGCACCACTATCATAATGCCTAAGCCACTGAGGTATTAGCCAATGGCATTCCAAGTTCGAAGCGAATTGGAACCCGGTCAGGCTGAAGGATTCAGGTCATGTGATGGGTCATATTCCAAAATGGCTGTCCTGACCTTGTACCGAAAGACAGCTTTTGTGTGTAGGATTTACTGATCAACAGGAGCTAAGAGCCTTTTGAATGTGATCTGTTGAGAAATGTGTCAACAACTGTCTTGTGTACTGCTGTATGTAAATGATCTTGAAAGAACTGATAGTAAAATAGTAAACCGGGAAACCATTTTCAATTTTGAATAAAATTGTTAAAAACTAAATGCTTGTCTATTGGTGGAAATATGCATTAAAATATAGAGAACATAGACGACTGTTGAGCAGTAAAGATGTTTGCAGTAACTGGGAATTTTCTGCTTTCAGGGAAATGAGGGACGACCTGGCGAAACCGGTGCCAAAGGCCCACCCAGGCCGGCGGTAAGAGTTTCTGTTTTAAAATGCAATAAATCAGTTATGTTTAGCTTCATCATCGTCATCATTTTTATCGTTAGGGTTATTCATATTCTGTCTTCTTTATTTCTGTCTGATTCTGAGTACTGTCTGATTATAAATAACTATTATATGTAATATGTGTGTATGACGTTGAAGAAATAAATTGAATTGAATTGAATATTTTAACAGTCTCTTATTGTCAAGAATCATGAGATGTAGAGATTGATTTTCCTTTGTAGGGACACAGGGGAATGCCAGGCATGCCAGGGATGCCAGGTGACAAAGGATATTGGGTAAACTTTAGATTTTTGCTAGAATAAAATATGTTGATTATTATTCAATGAGTCTGCTGTAGATTGAAATGCCTCTTGGGACAGTCATGAATATAAAAACTGATGATTCATTATTTTATGATTCATTTGTGGAACTAATCTCAGAAATTATATTTTACAGACTTAGAAAAAATTGCCATAATATTTGAATCAGTGTCATTTCCATTTGTTATTTCAATTTATTTGTGTTGATGAATTTGAAGAGCTTCTTAGAAAGGAATTTGTACATTTTCACTTAACACTTGACTTTAACCCCTTAACTGGGTATTTAACTATAACTCAATGTAAAATGGATGGATATATACGGGGTCCCCAGTTAAGGGGTTAAATAATATTCTGAAGTTTAACAGAAATATTAATTTGTTGGTAGAAATAATTTTTAAGTTGTATGGTAAATGATGAAATTTTTGTCAGATGTATCTTTTGTCAGTTTCTATTTGTGATGTCGTGCTGTTAAACTTGGTTGGATATTTTTCAGGAATTGCCCGGAGCTCAGGGGGCAAGAGGAAATCCCGGATCGCCGGGAGCACGGGTGAGGTTTTCTCACTTCTAATTGGAAATCTTTGACTTGACTTTCTGTGACATTTAACCCTTAAGCTGTCAGATACTTTGTAACTCTATTCCATGTAGCCAAGTATACTCGATTCCAGCAGTTTAAGAGTTAGTCTTTTCCTTATCTGTGCACATCCTTTATTTTTTCATTACATTATGTAATCATCATCTGCACTCTTAATTCTTAAAACATTATGGATGGATCAGCCTCACCATTTGAAATCCACGCAGAGCTTTCATGAGTGCTAAAAATTGATGTGAATTTACATTACATTGCATAAATGAATAGCATCATGAAGCTGTTAAGATAAAATGTGGGTCTAGGAAGAGCATTGGCAATACCAAAGACCATTGCAGCCCAACCTGAGATTTGAGCACAAGCAGGTACCTTTGCTTATATTAATTCCATTCTGATGTGTCCCGTAGAGGACAGCAAATACTTTAATGACAGACTGCTGGAGTTTTTGTTTGTTGATTGATTTCATAATTACTGTATGAAATACAGGTGGCTGGCCTCAATGGATCACATGTGCAGTGTTGGCTTTGCATAAAGACATTTCACTGACCTGGATTTAATTAAATAATAATAATTATTATAATAAATAATAGCAGTTTTAGAGCCATTCAGTGGGATCTGTCCTGTGTGAAGACCACTGTGTTCCATTGTGGCTGTTGCTTTAGAGATATTTCTATCGAAAAATTCACAGCGAATTTTGCAGATTCTTTGGAAAAAGGACTCGGCAGTTGCTTTGTCATCATCATCATCGTCTTCATCATTACTATCGTTTGTATTATCCTTGTCATTATTATTAGTTTTGAAGGTTCTGCAGAAGATGACTACATTAAACTTCTTGAGTGTCATTAGTATATTTTGTAGGGAAAAGAAATGTTCTCTTTTGTCTCAAGATTCTGATGAAATATGGCTGCGAGCATCTGTTAAGAAGAGGAGGCCTTGCTGGTTGATTTACCTCATTGTCTCCGATGACAAAGGGGAGCACAGCAGATTCAACAGCTGAGTTAGAATAAGCCTCTTCAAACAGTGTTACGATGGAATCTTGTCTGGTCAAATTGCCCATTGCTAGCATTTAATCATCAAATAAAAGAGATTTGAATCTGCTTTCACAATTTGTCATTTAGTGTACGTTTATGACAAGAGTTGACAGGAAGAAATTGAACTGTAAAAGAGGTAGGTATGGGCTGGAGAGAGACAGACAGACAGACAGACAGACAGAGACAGAGAGATAGGACTCTAACGGTACTTGACTACTATGAGCCAAGCAATGGTAGTTGGAACAGAGTTACTTATCTGGGATGGGGGAGTGGAGTTGGACGAGGATTCCATCTGTCATTCTGATATTCAGCATTTATATTTCTTGCAATGTAGCAGAATATTTGTGTAGAACCTCTTCTGAAAAGTCACTCCTCTGCTTCTGCTTCAATTGCTGCCTATTGACAAAGAGATGAGTTTTAAGTCATTTCAAAACAAAGACCATAAAGTCAACAGTTGCTAAATTACATATACTCAGGCTGTACATATACTCAGGCTGTACTCTGCAAGCCGTCCAGCTAAGGGTTCATCCATATAGTACATATTTTCAGATTTTAAGGGGATTTTAGAAATTCCAGTATAATAATTTTTTATCAAAATAAATTGCAGCCTTGGTGATGACATCTAAATTTTTTTAAATGGTAAAAGGGTTGATGCTTTGTTTTAATTGAGTTCTGGCTGCCCAACAGCCTGCTTTGTGCCCTATTCTTAACTCTTTAGTAAGTCTTTTTATTAGAACTGTCTCATAGATTAATGTAAAGAGGCAGCTTCATTAAGCAGCCTGATACAAAGTCCAATGCAACAGGGATCCATTATGCAAGCTTCATGTTTGTATTTTGTGAAACTAACATCTAAGTACCATCCTAGCACTTTGTGCTATGATGTTGATTGTTATTGATGGAGTCTTAGTAAGTGAATATTAACAGCATATCTTCAGTTAAAATATTAAATAATTCCTTTAATTTTAGTATCTGTACTTGAAAATGGATGGATGCTGTGTTTAATTAGCCATGTGATAATTCAATTGCATGTGTTTCTCTTTTATTGCAGTGGAATTGAAGTATTGAGGGAAAGCAGAGACTGGTGCAAAGGATGAACTGTCCTCTGTCTGATCATTTGGAAATTTATCCAAAGCCAAAACCTTATAAATGTCTGCTGTGTAATAAGGACTTGTCACATGCTAGTTTACTTAGACGACATCTCAGGATCCACACCGGAGAAAAGCCATACAAAGTCAATTCTGCGAGAAAACATTTGCAGATGAGACAAGTCTAAAGCGACACTTACGAACTCACACTGGAGAGAAACCATTCAAAGCCTTTTGTGTCACAAGGCATTTTCAAATGACGCCAGCATTAAGAGACACACTAGGACGCACACTGGAGAGAGACCGTACAAGTGCCAGTTCTGCACCAAGCTGTTTTCAGAAGATGCTAGTCTAAGAAGGCACGCACACACACACACACACACACACACACAGGAGAGAGACCTTGCAAATGCCAACTGTGTCACAAGTATCTGTCTGATTCCAGTGTCTTGAAAAGACACATGAGAACTCATACCGGAGAGAAACCATTCAAATGTCAATATTGTGAAAAGGCATTTGCAGATGAAGCCAGCTTAAAGAGGCACCACAGAACGCACACGAGGGAGAGACCGTACAAATGTCAATTGTGTGACAAAGCCTTGTCTGATGCAAGCGTCCTGAGAAGGCATTTGAAAACTGACAGCGGAGAAAAGCCATACAAAGCCATGTATGCAACAAGGCTTTCACAGGGGACACTAACCTCAAAAGACACACAAGAACACATCCTGGAGAAAGACCTTTCAAGTGCAAATCCTGTGACATGGCTTTTGAAGATTCGAGGAGTTTGAAAGTGCATACTGCAGAAACACACGGAGAAAAGCAGTACAAGTGTCAGTTTTGTTATAAGG
This sequence comes from Metaphire vulgaris, assembly GCA_018105865.1. NCBI lineage: Eukaryota > Metazoa > Annelida > Clitellata > Crassiclitellata > Megascolecidae > Metaphire > Metaphire vulgaris. Next base: position 48,618 of record CM030867.1, on the reverse strand, counting down.
GCTTTGCTTGGTCCTACTGTCAAGTCTCCTTGGATAACCCTTCATGGTTAAAGGCAATGCAAATCCAATGTCACTCAACATGTCCAACATTACAAAATGACAAAAGCTCATTCTGGTTATCGGCGAATGACTGAATGTACGGCCGCATTAGACAATGACTTCAAATTTAAGGTTTATTTTACAGCAGAACGACTTTCAACTGAATTCGGAATTTATTTCTCATATGTGTTGCTTTCAATGAAAATGTAAATGCTGAAAATGTCATATTCTTACTTGACTGTAGTACAGACAATCGAATCATTTTTGAATATTTTACTTAGGCTCAAATGCTGTAAAAATGTGACTGAGGCAGTGACTTTAGAGCAATTGATTTAGTGCTGACGGCCAAGAGCTCGTGATTAGTGAAGTAGGTTAAGCACAACTAATCATAATTAATAAATGCTTTAAATGTTGGTATCTAGTTTGTTATTCATTCTGTTAATGAGATTTTCTTGCTACTTGAACTCTACAAAGCCACAGTTTCTCTGATGATATCTTTTCTTGTGAATTCAAACTCAACATACATGAAGATATATCTTGAATATTAAGAAGTCCATATTTGTGGTTTCTTCGAAGATTTTGTTTCGTACACCGAGTTCTTATTCTTAATTAGAGCCAGGACTGTCGAGAGACGCAGTGGGACATGCGTCACACACACTTCAACTATGCATTATTTTGCTTTGTCAGTTGACGTGTGGATGGCTGCTTAACCCCCTTTGCGTTCCTCAGACCAGTGTCTTCAATATGATCTTCAGTGTGTTTTCTCTGTGGACTTCTATTCAAAACAGATTTTTGGACATTTTGTGTGTGTGTGTGTGTGTGTGTGTGTCTTATCTCTAAGTAGGGCCTAAGTATAATACTTAGAGAAGTGACCAATAATTGCTATTGTACCGCTCATAAAATTTATCCATAGGCCTTCAATAGTGGAAGCTATTTGCCTAGTCTCCCATTTATCATTGTAAGGAGGAGGATGACCACAGATTCTGCGCTGGAACTGGCTCCGTGCTTCTGAACTGACGCAATAGCAGTTACCTTTACAGTCGTCGTTGGCTTATCTTGTATAACCGGTCCCAGTCTAAATGGGGGAGGGGAGGGGAGCGGGTGCCTCCTGTGGCTGAGGCCAATGGCAGTCGTTCCAAATGAAGGGTTAGGACCTACTTGGGCCATGGTACAAGACTAGGGCTGGGAATGTTGTCGAATGCGGCATGCCTTCAGTCAGAGTAAGAAGTGACGGATCATATTGTATCGACGCAATTAAATAAGATCTTTGCGTTTTCGATTAAACAGTGGAGACGACATTTCGACCATTTTCGGCCGCCGGTGAGTAAGCGAGTCTTTAAGCGCTTTCAGGTGGACGCTCACGTGACTTGCAGTATTATGAGATCGAGGAGAACGAAGGAAGAAAGGTCAAAACAATTGGCACGATTAGGTCAATTGTCTTTTATTTGCTCACCAAGACTATTAAGACTTTAGCACTGAAAGCGTTGATCTGCACCCTCTCCCTCCCCCCAATGCCCCATTCCGGAATCTTGGCTATGCCACTGAGCGGCTTCAGTAGGGGACGTCAGAATCTATATATTCATTGTTTTGATGTTCTGATTCTCTATTCCAGTAGTAGTAGTAGTAGTAGTAGTAGTAGTAGTAGTAGTAGTAGTAGTAGTAGTAGTAGTAGTAGTAGTAGACTTCTTTAGCGCCATTGTAGTAGTGCATCTGCACCAGTCGATGGTCGCTTCAGTGAATAATCGTAGTCGTGAATCATTCATTCATTCATTTCATTTCATTCATTTGTTCACATGGACGACAGAGGTCCGTTGTGCCAATCTCGTGTTGCGCGAGTTGTGACCGCGACCGATGGCTGAGTGCCATTCATGAAAAATTGTGGAAGGAAGACCATCGCCGATCTGCTGGGGCCATGTACGGCGTGGTCTGCCAGGAGGTCTTCTCCAGGTCGGAGGAGGACGCGTCTCGGTGCGTCGAGCAATGGCGCAGGCAAGAGCGCGATGGGCCGGAATGTTCTTGTCCTGGCGAGCCACGTGACCGAAGAGAGACAGACGGCGTCGCGTGATAATTTCTGTCACTGACAGGAGGGCAGTCTGTTTGGAGACTGCTTCGTTGGTCACGAAGTCGAACCAGCGAATGCAGAGAATCTGTCTCTGGCAGCGCATATGGAATGCCTGTAGTCTTTCAGAGTCTCGTGTAAGCAGAGTCCAAGTCTCAGAACCATATAGGAGAATTGGCAGGACGCAGGACTGATAAATTCGGATCTTAGTACCGAGCTGTATCTGTCTTTGGCGCCATAAATTTTGAAGAGATCTCATGGCAGATGCAGCTATGCCGATTCTGCGAGTAATGTCCCGCTGACACCTGCCATCAGAACTCTGGACACTACCCAGGTAAGTGAATTCTGACACATTTTCCACCTGGTGTCCATTAACGTATATGTCTCCTGCGTCTCCTCCAGAACCTAGATTCTGCAGCTTGGTTTTGTCCAGGACACATGTAGCCCTAGTTTGGAGGCTGTCGACTCAATCTGATTGAGTGATGTTTCTAGGTTCTTAACGGACGTTTCCAGAAGAGCAACGTCGTCAGCGTAGTCTAGGTCGGAGAAGCTATGTTCCTGTAGGGTGATCCCGGTCTGGTCAATAGCATGCTCCAGGATCCAGTCCATAGCCCTGCAAAAGAGTGCTGGAGCCAGGACACAGCCCTGACGGACTCCTGAGGCAGTGAAGAATGTCTCAGATAGCATGCCATTGATGCGCACTCTTGCAGTCGTGCCCTCGTGTAGGTCTTTAATTAAGCTCAATAAGAACGTCGGAACACCAATACCTCTGAGTGCCATCCAAAGTGCCTGACGGTCTACAGAGTCGAAGGCTGATTTCAGATCGACGTAAGCCACCTGCAACGGTCTGTTAAATTCCCGGTGGATTTCGGACAGGAGTCTGAGTGCGAGAATTGCGTCCATCGTGGATCGGCCCGCCGTGAATCCGGACTGCTGTGGGCGACGTTTCGCTGTCAGATTGTGCTCCTTGCGAGACTCAATCCACTTCTGACAGCGAAACGTGAATCATTGTCCGTGGTGAATCGAGGTTGTAATCCAGAGGTCAGTCCGTACTTCCAGATTCCAGGTTAAGGCGGATATGCAGTCAGGAATAGATGTGTTTTAAGTCTAGACCTGAAGGTAGTAAGACAATCAGTTTGGCGGACCTGTACCGGCAGAGAATTCCAAAGTCTGGGTCCGGCGACAGAAAAAGCACGTTTTCCAGTAGTAGTCCTGCTATAGGGTATGTAAAGAGTAGTAGCATCAGATGACCTCGTTGAGTGCTGGTTGTCTTGAGCAGTCAGTAACGATCGGAGATACATTGGCTGATTTGTGTGGAGCGTCTTATTCCATTATTCTGCCTGCTCTGTGCTTAATAATGATCTTACGCAGAGCACATAATTGATCAGCGATGGAAGGAATGCGTAAATCTGTCATTTATGAAAGCCATTTAATGGACAGCGTCTGAAGCCGGATTCTCTTCCAATTATAATTGCCAAATGCTCACCGAGACTCACTGAGTCACTGGTCCATTGAAGACGGCGAAGAGATACGCTGCACAGAGTACATATGTCCCCGGGCGCCGAGAATGGGCGAAGGGGTGTCGTCAGTATGCTTTGTCCCGGAAGCCCTAGCTACGCCCCTGGCGTATAGACCTCGCAGGAAGTCTGACCCTATGGCCTAGTAGACAGATGCTGCATCCGACTTTCAGAATACGACCTCCATTTTGAAACTGAACCAGAGACGGCTTTTATTACAAAAATATAATAATTCAAAATCAGTGTTTATTCTAGCCACCTTGACATTGGGGGGGGATTTGAAATGTTTGGGGAGACAATGTCTGAGACTCCACACTTTTGGGGGGAAATTTCCATCCCTCAGCCAACATATAAAATATTGGGAGATTTTAAAACTGGGGGAATTCCCCCCAGAGAAGGCTTAGAATAAACACTGATTCAAAATATAACTTTAAGTTCTTTAACTAATATGGATATTGGATAATATTAATAACCAGAAATATAAATATATATTAAATTGAGTAAGTCCCAAGTAATATGTTCAAATGAAAAAGAATGTAATATTTTTGCTTGAAAATCCAAAAATTAGAAGAATGATTTGCTACTTCTTGCACTGACTAGTTTATAATGCAAGTAATTTGGGCCATCTAGCGAATGAAGCGAAACTAGAAATTACTTATAATAAAAATATAAAAATTTAAAATATAACTTTAAACTAATATGGATATTAATAATATTAATGTACATATGAATGTATATTTTAAAAAGACATCCAATCATTATGTTCAAATAAATAAATCATGTATAATTTATGTTAAAAATCTAAAAAAAAGAACCATCATGCTACCTTTCGCAATGCTAAACCATTAGTTTATAAGGCAAGTGACTTTTGGCCATCTAGCGAATGAAACTGAACCTTCTGGCTTTTAGTACAAAATTTAGTAATTGAAATTTGTTCTATCTGCATCTAAGTCGTCTTCACGGATGAAGGTTGGTACACACTGATGAATAATTGGCCGCCAAGATTTTCCGTCTCTGGATGGGCTGATCAGACGTCATTCCTCGATTTTATTCAAAGTATCACTTTAAACTATTTAATATGGAAATTGATAAGAATTTCAGAAAAGAAACTGACGATGATAAATATTTCACTTCCAAAGGGAATTCAACGAATAAACAGCAGCATATTTACCCTTAATTATTATAGAATAAGCTCTGCGGACAGATCATCTAAAATAAGTGAAAATCTAAAAAACAAATGCGCTTTTAAAAACTAACCCTCAGATGAAATAAAATTGCTGCACCGTGTTTCATCGTAAAATCTATTTAGACTTTAGATAGAATAATTTATTGTTAAAATACTTCAGCAATTAGCAGGCGTACCTTTTTGAATTTATGCAGATTTTAGGTATTAAAAATATAGAGTCTTCTAAAGGTAAAATAATATTTTAATTGGGTTCCCGGAACATTCGGTACCGGAAGATTCGGTACCGGATAATTCGGTACCGGTTCGACATACAGATAAGATGACGCCTCACCTGCTTTAACTGTCGCGCGTCATTAGCGGACACCCAGCGTTTCCGGCGCGCTTTTGTTCCTCCCAGCGACTTAATGGATGTAAACAGATGTTTCAATTCGCAATACGTGCAGGGAACTTGAGCTGTTTAATGCGACCTTCTAGAAAAGGCCCAAACTAGATAGATATGCTACGGCAGTACGTTTTACAAGTAAAGCATAGCAGGGTTTAATCTAGGCCGTTTCCGGAGGGAAAATTGACCCGATTCAACGACTCCCGGACTGCTCCCACCCGCCGTGCGATTACTATCGTAGCTCGCCGTTATTTCCCTCCCCCGCGTTAGAACGGTCTTATCCGCCCACCCCACGGGTGGCAATAAGGTGTCATGAGCCCCAGAGGGCCCGGCGCACCCAACGGTACCGAATCTTCCGTGACCGGTACCGAATTTTCCGGTACCGAATCTTCCGTCCCGAATCTTCCGTCCCGAATCTTCTGGTCACCTTTAATTGTGTATTTTATAATATTACTAGAAAGATGCTCGCTTCGCTCGCAGTGCAGGATAATACTAATCCAATACCTATACCTAATACCCATTCATTGAATTCATGCTGAACAACATTTCAATGATCGCCACCTAGCCAAGCTCTGCGCCACGTAATAATTAGGCCTGTGACGTTAAAATCACGCAACTGTGGCCATTTGTGACGCTGTACACGTATTTTTTTGTGTACGTTAAAATGTACGTTGCCTGAGCCTCAGGCTGCGAACAATTGTTACCAATAGCAACGTCGTCGCACGCCCAGCCCTCTGACGCTGCAATGACTCGACTTTTTACGAACAATTGTTACCAAAAGCAACGTCGTCTTCGAACATCGTCCACCAACACATCGCGCGACGTAAGGACTAAACCGTCTACCAATAGTCAACGCTCGCCCACCAACGCATCGCGACGTAAGGACTAAATGGTCTAAACCGTCTACCAATAGTCAACCAATCAGAACGCTTGAAGGTAACAGACAGACATACAGATAAGGATCTTAATATGATAGATTGGTGGTCGATGTATTTTGACCAAATGTCATCAGAAGTCTGTCAGAAAATACAGTAACACTAGGTAAGATGCTTAACTTTTTTTCAGCAAGTGGTGTTGTTTTTAATTACTGTTCGGGCTGTCCATTAATTATAATGTCAACAAAATAGGGGAGGGGTTTCAAAAAGTTTGACAGTTGTTGACAGGGGAGGGGTTAAGAGAAGTTGACGTCAACAATTTTTTACAAATGATGAAAAATAGGAATTTTCACGGAATACTATTTATTACAATGGAAAAAAGCATGACAAGCGAAAAACAAGATCATCACCACCACCACATTATGACACTTGATGAACAAAAGAAAGGGGAAAACGGTCATCGCCGCAAAAATAATAACATTCTAAGCTTTTTAGGGAGACCCGTCACTGATCTTAGCTGGGGGGAGGGGTCAAAAGTTTTTGACATAATTATAGGGGTAACTGAAAGTTGAAAGTTGTTGACAAGGGGAGGATGTCAAAAAATGCCCAAAATTTGTTGACATAATTAAGGGACAGCCCCTTATTTAATTAATCAATCAATCAATCAATCAATCAAAACAGTTTATTTCTCAATAATGTATGAATACAGGCAGATTATCTTGTACATACACACACACATCTTGTAATCGTTTAGCTAGCCAAGACCTATTACGTTTATATTTTATCATTTCCGAAAATCAGTGTGATTTAGCCAACTCAATATCATGATTTACACTGATTTAGAAACAATCGTAGATCTATGTACGACAAATAGGTCCTAAATTAATGGATTCAAGAAACATTTCATAACTTTATTTGCTACTTTTATTTATTACTGCTTCCGGGCAGCGCTATAGAAATTTCGTTCAACTTACTTACTTGCTTACTTACTTACTTACTTACTTACCTTACTCAATGCAGGTAGACTAGGCCATTTCTGGAAGTGAAGAAAACAACATCTTGTACAATGATTTATGGTTACAACGTCTGCAAATATTAATTAAATGATAATTTTCGCTTTATTCTCATTTGACTTCAAGACATGAAGCTACGAATGAAAAGCGATAGCTCAAAAGAATTGGTTAAACAATATTATTGTACTCGATGTCAAAGAGATGGTAGATGCAATTGATCTAAATATTGTGTGAAAACTAAACCTCTCTTTACTATTCAAAGTCGCCATTTTTAGGGGCAAGAGGAACATACGTAATACTTAAAATATAAATATTAAGAGCTATTACACTGTATTTAATGCGGTTTTTTCGCCTTGAGAGACACGGTTTTATAATATGACAAGATAAAATCTGAAAAATTTGATTTGATTTGATTTGATTTGAATCCTCAACTCCCGCAATTCCTGTATTATCTTTTTATGTCTTCAGATCTAAACTTACATCGTTCCCTTTTCTTAAATAATTCCGCCATATGTTATTGAATGCGGAGATTTGCTTCAGTGGTTTTCACACAGGCTTACTTAGCCTGCTGAACATGGGAGGCGCAACAGGGTGGGCCAGGTGGGCCATGGCCCACCCAATATTTAGGCTCAATGGGCCACAATGTGTTTGGCCCACCCAATTTCAATTGGCAAATTAAAATGTTTTGTGGAACTAATAACCCCAAATCCCCAATATATTGGCATAATATTGCCATATATAATTGAGATGTCACAGATGTGGAAGACCATTCAAAATTATTATATTTATATAACTATGCAACTGTGTTTTTTCAATGATCGATTGATCGTAACGGCAAGAATTTCTCGCTGCGCTGTCTTGACTGAAATATTGGCCATGTTGGCCCACCCAATATTTGGCTCGTGGCGCCCTCCATGCTGCTAAAGCAGTTAAATCACATTATTATTATTATTATTATTATTATTATTATTATTATTATAACCATAAGCACTATGATTATAACAATCTAGCCTCATTGCCCTTCGTGTATTTTGTTTTTTTTACCGTTGCAATGCTGATCGTTCACCTTCAACATAGCTATTTTAAGAAAGGATAGCACATTTCCAAATATGTGGGGATAAGCGTTATGAGTAAGTAACTACTGTTGCACTACCTACTAATGCGCTATAGAACTCCACGAGGTTTTACTTACTTATTGATTTACTATTTACATACCTATGTTTAGACTATTCCAGTTTGACAAACAGAAAACAGCATTAAATACAATGCCTTATAACAGTAATACTAATTATAGTTTTGTAAAGTTCTTATATATTTCAATTTTTCAAATATGAAACATCAAAATAAATTTCTCTAGATTTCAGATGCGTTTGTTGCACTTGATGCTGAATACTCAGATTCTTGATATTCTAACCCTAATCGAGCGCGTATAAAATGTTTAGGCATCCTCGGGGCCACGAGTCCCCCAGGACCCTCTCAGTCCCGCTGAGCCATTCATCGCACTTGACAGAGAAACATTCAGAGGTCGAATTTAGAGATCATGGAATTATTTCAAGCACAGTTGACGACAGTAAGTAATCTGATGGTTACAATGATTAGGAATCAATAAATATAAAATATTGAAAGTAATGTGTTAATATATGATGTTTTGATGATCCAAGTGCATTGACGTCGCCAGGAATTGTTGGTTGGGGGAGGGGCACAACTTCAAAAGGGCTAGCGTGTCAGATTCCTTACCCACCCCTCACCCTCCACAGAAAACTTTCTAACCGGATTTGCGCGAATCTGGTAGGTGGTCTGGGGCAGGTTGGGGGCAGTTGCCCCATTTGCCCCCCCCCGTGGCGACGCTAATGTTAGAACACCTCCACCATGACAACCCACGTCATTCCATAATGCTAATAATGCATAGGATTTGTGCAAATTCAACCGCATTTTCGAAAGTTATTTTGTCCTGTTAGAGATTGACGTCAAGGACCATATTGAGCGATTGTCTTTAGCATCCTTTAATACATCGATATCAAACACTATTGCAATCATAGGCCATCACCTTCTCCATTTAAAACGATTCATCCATGACAACCCTCGTTATTCCATAATGCTAATATTGCATAAGATTTGTGCAAATTCAAGCGATTATTTTGAAACATACTTCATCCTGTTAGAGATCGATGTCAAGGACCATATTGAGCAACTATCTTTAGCATCCTTTAATACATCGATGCAAATTGCTATTGCAAACTTAGGCCATCGTCTTCTGTATTTATAACGCAGTGGCGTCGCCAGAAATTGTTGGGTGAGTGGCAAAATGGGCTAGCGTGTCAGATTCCATACCCACCCCTCACCCCTCCACAGAAAACTTTCTCACCAGATTTGCGTGAATCTGGTAGGTGGTCTGGGGCAGGTTGGGGGGGCAGTTGCCCTCATTTGCCCTCCCCCGTGGCGACGCTAATGTCCAGGTGCTGCAAGAGATAAATCAGTACAAAGAGGATTTGGTGTAAGTCGGTTAATGCAGTATTTGTTCATTGCTTGTTCAGTTGCTGGAAAACCTTTGTTCTATTTGACCATCCATTGTTGATCAAAGAATCTATTTTCTGTTATGTATTACTTTGAATTATAAAACAATTTGATTTTAATACTTTTAAAGACTATTGCAATGTGCCTTGTGAACTTAAAGGAATTGTTTTGATAGTGATGTTTGACAAATAAAATTTTTGTCATATATGTATTTATCATCACTTATTTCGGTAGATGATTGCAGATTGTCCGATTGCCAAATCACAATGTCTTTGTATCACTTCCAGTGGCGTCAATCTGTAGTAAAAGTTGTGAGGGTCCACCTGTTGTTGTGCCTAACCCTAACCCTTTTAGCATAATTCTTATTACTTATTAATGTTCCAAAATACCATTTGCTGATAATATCTACGACTCTACGTGTATTATCTATCCATCACAACAATTTATTAAATAATCGTACAACAGTACAATATTGATTTATTCAGATTTTGTTAGGGTCCAATGCATTATGGACCCTCACATCCAAATTTTTGTGAGGGTCCCGACCCCACGACCCTCGTGGGATTGACGCCTATGATCACATCACTATGTCAGATAAAGACTGTTAAAGTGGCATGTTATGTATGTGTGTGTTTGTGTGCATGTGAGTGCCTACGTATATGCACATATATGATTATATTATCACTTTGTGTTTAGATAGAAGACAACAAATTGGATGATGGGTACATACAACTTATCGTGGAAGAGCAAGTAAGAACAGCATCTCAGGTGGAAGATCTTAGCACACTGACGAACAAGCAGAAGTCAAGTCGGCAGCATATATGAGATCTGAGCCTGTGTAACTTTATAATGTAACTCACTTGTATATCATAATATCAAAATTTATTTACCATCTGCTCATTTCAACATGTAAATTGTAATATTGAAGTCATCAATTTTATTTTCAGAAAAATGTATCAAATTACTTCTTTTACATCAATCAGGGACTGCTGATGTATGCCATTCTTTGTCTTCCTCTTGCTCTTTTGCCTACAACTTTTAAAGTAGTTTCCAGGTTTACTATTTCATTCTTTCTAAATATATGGCCTAAAGATCAACATCATCATTTCTGTACGTTAGACGGCAATTTCCTTTGCGTGCATGCCATCTCAAATATTGTTTTTTTTATTCAGGCCAAGTTATTATCAGCATATTTTTGGCCTCATCTTCCATGCTTGCCGGGTGGAAGGGGTTTTCGTGTTGGTTCATAGTTTTCATTTTGGTATCAAGATATTGGCATCTTGACATGTAACATAATCTACGGTAATTCTTTTTACGTAATTGAGATGCTTTCCACGTGGTTGTTTGCTTTCTCTGTCCTGTGTACAATGTTCTGTTTATAGTGAATCTCTTACGTCAAGTTTTAAAGCAATTTTGAGTTATTGTTTCAGCTGAAACATTAGACACTGTGGCCTCACATCAGAACTCATTTGATTTTAGGGCGATCCTGTTTCGCCAGGGCCTCCTATTGCCCCCATGTGGGCATGTGGCCGACGGCAGCAAAACTCGTGACTCGAGGAGGAATTCTTTCATTTGCCTGAGCCTTTCAGCATCAAGAGAAGTTCTTCTCTGAAGTTTTTGAACAGCTCAACATGTGAAAAGGACAGAGGAAGTCGCTCAACAGGCAACAAAAGATTAACCAAAGACATGAGTAAGTTTCCAAACACATCAATTGCACTTTTTACAGAGAGAAGTAGAAATGGTATTGAGAAGATATTGCTGATATGAACAATGGCATTTGACTGAGTGAGTTTTATCATCGGTTCTTGGTGAAATGATTGGAAGCTCAGAATAAGCAGAGTCCATTTGAGAATTAACATATTTTGACTTTTTCCCAGGAAAGTTAAAGTGAGTGAAACGTGGCGATGATCGGTCAGAATCTGTTGCAGAGCATTCAGAAGAACTTTGAAGTGAACGGGTGTCGTTGATTAGATGAATTTTTAGTTTTTATTTGAGTTTTAATTGATTGAAGCCAACCAGAAAATGATCCAAATGCTGAGTGATCAGTCCATTGCTAATGGCTGTTGTTTGGCTGGACTTTGGCAGTTGTTATCGACTGATTTTGTGGTTTGTTTTTTAGGGCAAACCAGGTCATGCTGGATCCCCTGGATTGTCTGGAAAAGAAGGACTTTCTGGAAGACCTGGACCTAGAGTAAGGATCTACTGTATTTTGTAAATGATTTATAATTATTTAGCTGTTTCTGAGCAATTTTTAGCCAGTGCCTCTTTATTATCACGTTCAGTTTCAGACATTGAACACTGCAACTGTTCTCTAACGTCTGTTCTAGAGTTTGTTGTTGGTCCTTTCCTGATATTTCAAAGGCAGTCTTTGGTCCTCTTTCATGGGTTAATTTCATTTTCCTTCTCACTTGTTGTGCTTTGTTTTTAACTGATGGTAATCCAAGAAGATATAACATACTTTTACTTGATATTTGTTGCCTTAACTGGCCTTGATAGTGCTCATTCTTCACAAAATTACAGTCACACATGCATATTGGTCATCCCTCATCTTGTTGTCACACATGTTCTTCAACTTCTGTTAATGTCAACTGCTTAGTGAAGAGCATTCAGCAGTCCTTTGGAAGTGCTGTTGATCTGATTGCACTGGAATGTCCCTAATCCTAGATTATTATCAGTTCAAGATCCTAAAACACATCACATTGCAAAATTTTATTTAATGAAATTAAGTTTTTGAGCTTTTCTCTGTAAGTAGTGTTCTCTTTTATGGTGTGATTCATCGTCCTCCTGAGAATATTTGAAGTGCAGCAGTGGATTTAAAATACAAATTAGAGCCTCAACCAGAATTGGAAATTAGAGGAATTTCCTCAAGATGCAGAGTTCTGTGCTGTGCGTGTGACTTACACTGCAAATGAAGGCCAAAGAAGAATCTGAGACGTTGCTTTGATTTGCTGCATCTGTAATTCACTTAATTCACTTCTGTCTCGTGAAGATTTCTGCTTTTTTTCTTAGGGTCCAAAAGGAGCGAGTGGCCCTACTGGACAACTGGCAAGCCACTGAGTTTATGCATTTGAGTTTCCATTGATACTTTACTTACTTCAAGTGGAAGATTCCATTAATTAAATTCAATGAGTCATTTTAAGTAAGAAGGAAGTTATTGCATTTGTGAAGAATATAGCAATTCAATTGAATAAGAGTTGAATAAGTAGTTGCTTGTTAAATGGGTATTTGGTCATTGCTAATAGCTTTCTATTTATTAATTTATTTACTTAGTTAATTCTTGTACTAATTGAGAAGCCATTATACTTTTGTTTTAGGGACCCTCTGGGCCTCCTGAATCACCTGGTAATGTAAGTTTGCTTTTCAATGTTTTTAAAAAAAAATTTCAAATGTCTTCTTAACAAAAAGTTTAAGACAGTATTTGAGTATTTCAGACTTTGAATGTGGTTTCATTTATAAAAATTTCTTAAACCTGAATGTTGTGAGAAGAGAATTCAAATATGTCTTGCTTAGTGTCCTGATGATGTCATCTTATTGATTATTATTGGAGGTCTTCAGACGTTACACTCAGCTAATGATGTCACAGTCAAATGACTGACTTCTTTCAGCACTTGAAGCATACGATGATAATAATAATAATAATAATAATAATAATAATAATAATAATAATAATAATAATATCTTATTGATCGTTGGTGGTTACTGAGACACTGTGACATTTTTCATTATGTATAATTGCTTTAAGACTTATTGTTATAATTATTTTTGCACATGAAATGTTAATGTATGTAATTAATTACTGATATAAGCTGAACTGGAAAATTGTAGGGGAATGGCTACGCAGCAGCCAATGGACACTCAACCTGGATTGGGGTTTTCAGTCGACCGAAAGGACCGGATCCTCTTCTGATAATTGTTGTTCAGTTTTTGCTGAATGGATTCATGTCTTTGTACTCATAATACATCCAATGAAATACTGCATTGTCCCAGATGACATTATGTCTTAGAAGTGGCCTTGGTACTAGATTATGTCATGGATGATTAGCTGAACAGGAGATATATAAGAAGAAGCAGTAGGGTCTCTGATTAGTATGTAGCTTTGATGCAACTGATTCCCACTGAAACCCAGCCAAGTACTTTTGATCTATTTCAGTCTGAATTCACTCTCTGTCTTAGTGCTATAGAAAGGCAGCTTATGAAAATACCCAAAGAATATTGAAAGATTTGACAGATTTTGTGCTTAAGGTGTATGCCTATGGATGTGGTATCTAGCTGCCGTAGTGTCATCTTGCTAACTCTCCTGTTTGCTCTTCATTTCAGGAAGATGATCCAGATGTCGCCACTTCAAAAGAAAGTGAAATTAAAGAGGCCAAGGTACAGTATGTGGCATTCTCTCCAGTAATTTTCTTTGATTGGTCATAGAAGCTGAAGACATGCAGTTTGTCCTATTTGTATTTATTGTATCTCAGCTATTATAACTATGTAACAAATCTGTCAGATTCACTGAGAGCTGAGCTAATTAATGACCAATGTGAGAATCATTGATTATCATTACAATTCATTGGTAACTTACAGGAATCACTGCAAATGACAAGACAATTGATGAAGCTCGTTGATTCGGTCAAAGACCCGAGAAGAACGAAGCAGTCGCCGACCAGGACCTGTTGCCATTTGGCTCTTTCTCATCCTGACTTTGAAAACGGTAGATGAGTTTTTATTTAACGATCGTGGCTTGTGCTAACAGTTGTTACCATTTGTAGCTCCAGAAGTCTAATTTGGTTCAGAAATCCCTGTTGTCTGTTGCAGATTCCAAAAATCACTTGGTACATTGGTGAGAAGAGAAGAATTTGGTTTGGTGAAGAAATCAGAAATGGATTTCTGGTAAATGTTGAGTTTCTTCATTTACTTTTGACCTTCAGAACAGTAGAATACTGGAGATTGTCTTAATTCTTCCTGCTTTATTAACACTCTGACTACCGGATCAAAAAATCCCCCAGATGCCAAAGGAAAACATGAAAAAACTGAGAATGTACCCTTTTGGTAATTTGCTGTTCCTGATGTTTTCAAAAGTAAAAATATGTATGAAATTAATAATTATTTATTTATTTTGCAGTTCACGTACACAACGGACACGTCTCAGTTTCACTTCCTCCAACTGCTCGGCTCTTCTGCCTTCCAGAACGTCACCTTTTACTGTCGCAATACGGTTGTGTGTTACGACATCAAGCGCCAAATCTTAGAAAAAGGCAGCAATCTTTGCCTCAGTGGATGACCAGGAAATTGGCGCTGGTGACGCAGTCATCCGTACCAAGTTCCAATAGATGAATGCAAGGTAAATAAATGACTACGGTGCTATGTCAGCTCTTTCTTATATTTGTTAGGCATACTTAAACATTCAGCAGTAGGGACATTCTAAGGGAATTCTAATGTTGGAATTGAATCTCTAGAACTTTCCTCTGATTATGACTCAACATCCGGACACTTTGAGGTGAAGAATCTCTTTCAGTTAAGACACTTTACAGTCAATGTGAAGACCACAGAGAGAGAGAGAGAGGGAATCTTGCAAAGGAGATTTGCACCAACATCTACATTGAAGAGTGAAGAATAATGTTGAACATTTATGGAAAAATATTTACCTCCTTTTGTTTTTCTTTGTTTTAGAATCGGATGGATGTTTGGGGGCCCCACTGCGTTTCAGTTCGCCACAGAAGAAACAGCGTGCCTTCCGATCGAGGTCTTTGCCTCCGCTGACTTTGGCAAAGATCGAGGGCCAAATAGTTTGGACCAGTTTGCTTTGCTTAATTTGAAACAAATTCTTAACGTTCTTATTGTAGCTTTCATTAATTGTACCTGCACTCAAATTATGGATAGTTTGGAAGAAATATTTTTCATCATAAACACATCATGAGTTATCAATCAATCAATCAATTTATTTTGCAGGATTACACATACAGAAATTAAACATACAAAATTAGTTCATTTCTTATCATGTGAAAAAATCATAATATGTAAAAATATATAGTTAATTTGAGAAATGGGTTGACCAAAGGGTAAAAAACCCGTAAGACGGTCAACCTATTTGGTTGAGGAATTTAGAAGTGACAAAATTAAAGGTAAAAGAGTATTTAGCTAATGTACTTAGAAGTGGCATGAATAATAATATAGAAGAGTATAGAAAGTAATAAATGGTTAAGAGAATCTTGAGGAATTTTAAATCCGTTAAGGAAGTTAATTCTTAACTAATTTACAACTTGTCAGAGACTTGGTTATTATTATTATTATTATAAATGTCAATTTGTATAGCGCTCTGTGCCTGGCTAAGGCCATAGTCAAGAGCGCTTTACAGAAGCCTCTGATATGAAATGCTAAAAAGATGCGTCTTGAGTTTCATTGCAAATTTGTCGGGAGTGGTTTCGCTAGTTATTTCCTCGGGGAGGGAGTTCCAGAGTCTAGGGTTCTAGAGTCTATTGGTTATTGAAAATGAAGCTTTTTAAAGTAAAAGAAATTGTTAATATTTCTCAGTTCAATAGGCAGGTTGTTCCATAGTCTAGGTCAGTGCTGTCCAACCTTTTTGGTAACGCGGGCCATTTTAAAAACTTTCTCAGAGCCGCGGGCCACAGCAGAAAATTTAGTTTAATTTAATTGCAACACCTATAAAAACAATACCAAAACTTGCCTTTCTTTAAATGGAAAACATTTATTACGAGTCAGCGTCTGTTTATGTGCCTTGTATAAGTTCAGTGGCGGAATAGATTCAAGCATGTTTCATTGAGAAATTTGACTTTGGATAGTATTTGAGATGTTCTTAATTTGAGGTTCATAAGATGTAACAGCTTATGAAGGAATCGTTAATCAAATTATTATGAAAAGTCGCCATTAGGTTGATTTGTACATAAAATGCAAAAAAATGGCCAGGCTGAGGCGGGCCATCAAGAATCGTCACGCGGGCCACATGTGGCCCGCGGGCCGCGGGTTGGACAGCACTGGTCTAGGTCCTGAAAACTTTGTAGTAAATTTTCTCTTTATTATAATTATTACTATTTTACTAAATTATATCTCTAATCTCTTGCAATATTAGACTAGGAACAGGGTTTCTACGTAGATTACTATTTCACCTTAATGAGTCATTAATTGTAGAACCACGGTCTCTTACGCCACCTCCCCCGCCCTCTTCTCAGGCGCAAAAGCGCGACCAATGACTTGTACCAGTTAAGAAGGTATCTCTGAGGAGTCTCACCTGCTTTGTAGCCTACTAGATGGTCAACAAGGCAGCGGCTCGACTGTACTGTAGGCAGTGGCGTATTTACCATTGGGCCATGGCCCCCCTTTGGTCTTGCTTGACAAGCAAAAAAAGGTCAACTTTTTCCAAAGTTGTAACTTGTCAGGTCGAAAGTGTCTGCCCCCCTTACCAAAATTCTAAATACGCCACTGACTGTAGGCGTTTGTTCTGCATAAATGTCGAAAACAGAGAATGCAAATCGAGCGAGAGATTCGATGGATGTTAACTATTGCTGTTTCTTCTTACTCATTATTCAAGCGTAGCGCAGAAACGATCGGATTTAGGTCGTTATAACAGACGTTGCCATTGTCTGTGCATCTGTTGTCGTTGGTTGTTTCACTGGGGGTCAGTGGCGGCTCCACAGGAGAGGACCAGGGAGCCCGTGCCCCTCCTACTGAGTGCCTGCCCTCCAGTGGCCCCCCTGTTGGGACCCTATATTTAATGCTACGTACATAACAAATGGTTGGCCCCATGATTAGAAGTTGCCACCCCAACGACCTCACACTTGCCAAATCCTGGAGCCGCCACTGCTGGGGGTTGGTCCCGGTTTGGAATGAAGTTGCCGTAACATGGTCTTGGAGCATCGACCGTCAATATTAATGTTACGAGGAACAGAAGAGTTTGCAATCATTGTTTCTGTGGCCACACAGGCCTATGGAAGTATCTAGAACCCAATGGCACCGTGGCATCCAACTTCAAGCGATGAGCAGTCGACTGTTTGGATTACGTTCTTTGTTTACATGAACAGACTCTCTTCTGACTGTCCAATGTTCGACTTCTATCGCAGAGAAAGAGACGGTGAGTAAAATAGATCTATTGCAGTAAAAGGGGCTGTCCATTAATTATGTCAACAATTTCTGGGCAATTTTTGACCCCCTCCTTGTCAACAACTGTCAACTTTCACTTGACTTGACCCCCCCCCATAATTACGTCAAAAGCTTTTGACCCCCACCCCCCAAGATCAATGACAGGTCCCAATAACAAGGTTATTATTTTTGCAGTGATGACCATTTTCCCTTTTTTGATCATCACGCAGTGTCAAAATGTGGTGGTGATGACCTTTTTTGCCATGCTTTTTTCCATTATAATAAGTAGTATTCCATGAAATTTGCTATTTTTTGATTATTTGCAAAAAAGCGAAATTGTTGACGTCAACTTCTCTTGACCCCCTCCCTCTGTCAACAACTGTCAAACTTTTCCAAACCCCTCCCTCCTAAATTGTTGACGTAATTAATGGACAGCCCCTAGCAAATCTTCTGTGTGAAATGTGAACAGTAATTCTTCACCTAGGCCTATAACCGCCTATACTTAATTACAGGTTTATCTATGAAAGATTTCGCTTTAGATCGGCGAAAAAAATTAACGCGGCGACAAATGTCCTTAAATCAAAGCAGAATAAAAACTTCAACGCCGCTGATCTACCTTCACAAAAACTGATATGATTAATATTACTACTCAGAGATTTTAAATTGATGACATATAATTTTATATATATATATATATATATATATATAATAAAAAATATATATATATATATATATTGAAAAGCATCCAAATATTATAATGAAATAAATAAGAATTTAATATTTAAGTCATATATCCAAAATATAAATACACCATTGTGCTACCTTTCGCAATGTCACGAATTTAGTTTATAAGCAAGTGATTTTGGCCCTCTATCGAATGAAACTGAACCTTAGACGGCTTCTATTATAAAAATATTAACAATTCTATATAGGCCTATTATTTTAAACTTGGTCAAATGTCGAGTCAAGTTTAAAAAATAGCAATAGGTAGAATGTCTTTCTTTTATTTTAGCAAAGTATCGTTTTATTTTTAAATTGCTGTTATTTAGAACAATATAAAATAAATAATAGCGACTAAAAATTAGGTTAATTTCAAAAATAAACTATAACTTTATTTCATACCGGACTCAATACAGATAGAACATTGCGCATCTATGGAAATGAAGAAAACAGTATTAAGCACTATGTTGTATAGTATATAATAATATAACACTTGCAGAAATTAATTAAATAATATTTTTGACTTTATTATTCTTTTTGCATTTGAAAACAAAGATAAAGATGCAAAATTGAACTTCTTTTCAAAGTTTTCTAAAACATTATTTTACTTAATGCTAAATATAGGTACAACGCCATAGATCTAAGTATTGTGAGGAACTTTCTACCTATATACAAATTCGCCATTTGAGCAAGAGGGACACATTGCAAATGGCTAAACTGTACAATATTCAACATACGCTTCTTAGAGACTCGTGTGTTATTAACGAATCAAAGGAATCTAATATCGCTTAAAGACTAATTTATATTGACTAATTCTAGCTGATTTAACCACAAAACGTCGACACCAGCGTTTTGTGATTGGAATCTCTTTAAATTCAGTTATTTACTCTTTACTCTTTATACTACCCCTGTGGGGTCCTTCAAATAAGCTTCTTAATTCTTCTTATGCGGGCTATATTTAGGCACACCAGCTCAACTGATAAACGTTGAATTGCTGAAATAGGTAGGCCTAGTAGGTCTCCTGAGAGGTCCTATCGGGAAGTAGGCCTACTTCTGCTCGCGATCATGAGCAGGGCCGGATTAAGGTCCGAGTGGGGCCGGGGGGCTGAGAAAAAAGGCCGTCGCCTATACTGAAAATCTCTGACAAGCAAAAAAGGTTATCTCCCTTCCAAATCGTGCTGACAAGCAAAAAAGGTTATCTCGAAAATCGGTGGGCCTATTTTCATGATGGGCCGGGGGCTACAGCCCCCTCAGCCCCCGCCTTAACCCCTTAACTGGGGATCCCGGATATATCCGTCCATTTTACATTGAGTTACAGTTAAATACACGGTTAAGGGGTTAATATGGCCCTGATCACGAGGTGATAGGCTGATAGCTCTGTTTCAATTGTCACATAAAATCAGTTTGCAAAGCTTCTATTTATCAGATTCGAGTCATTTGTCCCAAATTGTCCCATCAGACAGCTCATGGCCCTTAAATACTGGACCGACACCTTACAATTCTTCCAATTGTTTTATTACCCCTTTTGCCTGGTCTGACCCACCGCTCTCGGTTCCCTGTCACTTCCTGGACCGTCACTTCCTGGACCGTCACTTCCTGGACCGTCACTTCCTGGACCGTCATTGTAAATGGAAGTAAATAGGTATATAGGTAGATAGGTAGGTAGGTTGGGGGCTGTCCATTGTGTCAACAATTTTTGGGCAGTTTTTGACCCCTCCGCCCAGTGTAGGTGGTAAAAAACTGTAACCGTAATCCAACGATTCAAAATTTGAATAGTTCTAGTCTGCGTCACTGCTTACTCAAACCATTGTAAGGAAGTAAGTAAAATATCTCGAATTTCTATATTATATATTCTAAGTAAGTAATTCTAAGTATTATTGCAGATCACAACGATTTGTATATCATAGTGTATACACTTGTTTACATACACATAACAGATATAACATTATGAACGGTCCAGGAAGTGACGGTCCAGGAAGTGACGGTCCAGGAAGTG
Organism: Metaphire vulgaris; assembly: GCA_018105865.1. Classification (NCBI taxonomy): domain Eukaryota; kingdom Metazoa; phylum Annelida; class Clitellata; order Crassiclitellata; family Megascolecidae; genus Metaphire; species Metaphire vulgaris. Next base: position 28,235 of record CM030867.1, on the reverse strand, counting down.
ACGGGACACCACCGCTCTTACAGCCAGGTGCTATGACTCAGCATGCCTGGGCTTGACCCAACTGTCCACTGTCCAGCCACACAGCCGTGGCTAGATGAGCAATAGCCAGTTGTCTGTATTCTGTGGTCTGACATATATGTGCGAATCATTCATAACGGATTTATCCTGATTTTGCGTTAATAGTGTATTTGTTAGTGTATAATGCCGAACATGGACTTGTGCAGAGTGCAAATGGATATGGTCTACTTCGTATATCTCTCGAATTCTAGTAGTCGCACACATTGGAGTTTTACCCGTATTCGCCCTGTCATGGATACAAATGGCTGCGCCAGAGGATATATCCAACTCATTCACAGATCTAATATTATTTCATGGCTATGCAGCAAGTGACCAGAAACTACAGTGGATTTGGGTAAATCTTGTCACGATCTCAGGCGCACAAACTATTCGAGGTAATGTTAACTGCATTTCCAACTAAACTATGATGACTCTGGAAGAATGGACAACAACAAACAACGAATGCAGTAGTTGTAGTGGTGGTGGTAATGATGATGATGATATGATGATGATGATGATGATGATGATGATGATGATGATGATGATGATGGCTGTGGTAGTAGGTGGTCGTGTAGTAGCGGCAGTAGCAGTACATTGTAGTAGTAGTGGTTGTTGTAGTGGTGGTGACAGTAGTAGTAGTACTCATAGTAGTAGTAGTAGTGGTAGTAGTAGTAGTAGTAGTAGAAGAAGTAGTAGCAGCAGCAGCAGCAGCAGTAGTAGTACTACTACTACTAATAATAATAATAATAGTAGTAGTAGTAGTAGTAGTAGTAGTAGTAGTAGTAGTAGTAGTAGTAGTAGTAGTCAGTGGTGAGGCGACGGAGGGAGAGTTTGGGGGTTGAACACTCCCACTTGCCATCAGGGCCACCCGTGAGATTCGTGCAAAAAGCAGAGAAATTTTTTGTGAGGGGTGCCACGGGGTGGGGGTATGGGGATGGTTGAGGATCGACTCTACTAGTCTAAGCATCAAGCGTTCTCTATATATCTATATAACAAGTTCTCTATATTTCTAGGATTATCAATTTGGATGTGTCGGTAAATTATGGGGGTCCACTGCCAAAAAAGTCTGACAAGCAAAAAGGTCATCTCATAGGTGAAATTGGGGGTGTTGGGGTGTCTGTCTCAAATTTGGGGGTATGTTAAGGGGTATAAAAATATCCCTGCCATAACCCCCCACTCTCAAAGGTCTGGCGTCGCCACTGGTAGTAGTAGTAGTAGTAGTAGCAGTAGCAGCAGCAGCAGTACCGGTAGTAGTAGTAGTTGTAGTAGTAGTAGTAGTAGTAGTAGTAGTAGTGATATTTGTAGTAGTGTTGGTGGTGGTGGAAGTAGTAGTTGTGGTGGTGGTGACAGAAGTAGTAGTAGTAGTAGTAGTAGTAGTAGTAGTAGTAGTAGTAGTAGTAGTAGTAGTGGTAGTGGTAGTGGTAGTGGTAGTGGTAGTGGTAGTGGTAGTAGTAGTAGTAGTAGTAGTAGTAGTAGTAGTAGTAGTAGTAGTAGTAGTAGTAGTAGTAATAGTAGTAGTAGTAGTAGTACGTAGTAGTTACCGGTATAATGAAGTATTAATGAAGCAATAATGACTAAATACCTTTCCTAAGTGTTATAATAGCACAGTTGTTCGTTTCTTTCTATCGGTTTCTCTATTTGATTTTCTCAAATTAACCCATTTTTGTTTTCTATATTTATTTGCCATCTTTTGCACTGTGCTCTGGATCAAAATTACTTTTTTTCAATATTGTTTAAACGTAAATCACCGACCGGAAAGCTTGTGGATGTAACACATAGCCTCAGAGCATTGGCCTTATGCAGTATCGACCCATTTTAACCTGCCCATCCAGTTGTTATTAAGATATCCTTGGACAGCTGCTCCCCACTCGTTCTAATTGACTAATTCAGATAATAATTCAGATAATTCCCCACTCATTCTAATTCAGAGTGCTCCGCACTCCATTCTAATTCAGAGTGCTCCGCACTCGTTCTAATTCAGATAGCCGATGCATTGGTAGCCTATCTAGTAGCCTAGATTAATGCAATTCCCTGTGGTTTTTGACATTACAAGATCAATTGAGCAAACACTCCTGAGAGTACAGAATTCCAAGACAATCTCCCTCATTTGAACTCGTAGCTCCAGTTAGTCAGTTCTGCATGCGTTGGTTTCCTACCAAACAACTTGTCTTCAGCCATCCTTGCTATGAGGGTATAGACCGCATCATGCATGAGCTTGTTCCAGTGGCGTATTTACCTTTGGGCCATGGCCCCCCTTTGGTCTTGGCCTAGCCTGTCCTCAGATCCTGACAAGCAAAAAAAAGGTCGTCAACTTTTTTCCAAAGTTGTAACAACTTGTCAGGTCGAAAGTGTCTGCCCCCCTTACCAAAATTCTAAATACGCCACTGGCTTGTTCCACTGTTTTCTGTTGTCTGCCATTCGGGTCGCCTTTTCCATAATGTTATCAGTCTACCCACTCCTGGGTTTGCATTGTTTTTACCATCATCTGTGCTTTGTATCATTTCCTTTTCCAAACCGGTATAGTATATTATAATGACTCCCATATAATAATAACTCCCCCTCATTATTATATAAATAATAATGACTCCCTCCATCATTATTATATATATATATAATAAAGGCTCCCCCTCATTATTATATATATATATATATATATATATATATATAATTTAACTCTCTCTATATAATAATAACTCCCTTAGTTTTTCAGAGCTGAGGCAGTGAGACAGATTACAAGTTTTTAAAATTTGAATTTCTTTAATTTATATTTTTCGTGATATTTGCATAATTTTAAAACTTAATTCGTTCTAGTTTATGTCGGTATATTTTTAGTTAATCTATATCTGCTATTTGTTGTTATGTTGTTTTTGATTTGCTAATATCGCTCGCGTATTGTCGTTATAGACATTGATTCATTAGCTACTGCAGGCTTTCTTTTCTTTCTTAATATTAGTTGAATTTCTAACGCAATTCGCTTTTGCTTTTGTTAATATTGGGAATACTCTTAATCCTTGTAAATTAAAAAGGTTGTAGGTCTAACCATCCAGTCAGTGTACCCTGGATAACTTACAAGCTCGAATTTTCAAAGATTTTGTGATGTCTTGGGCCTTTACAAATAAGTTTGAGTTTTGAAGAGGATAGGGGAGGATTTTATATTTATATTTATAGACAAGAATAAGTTTTGAATTTGTAGAGACTTTCCATATTTAAATTCTCTAGGTTATGAATAATTTAGCTGTTCTCACGTAGTCATAGTAATTGAATACTACACTGTAGCCTTATAACTATTTTGAGTAATTGGACTTAAAAATATGGTTTTAATTTGTTTCATTACTCTTCTGAATTTTGCATATCTATAGCCTACTGTAGCAATCGATCTTTGCATTGTCCAATGTCAAACAGGGTATCAATTATATAATATTTTTGTGGTCTATAGAACTTGTCATTAAAGAAACCAGCTCTCTTAAACGCCTTCTAATCTCCAGTTTGATTTTTAGACATTTGACAGAGAACAGATTTCTGAAAGACTTGTATACCTATAGTGTCGTTTCAAATGGCTCACCATTTTTCTGGGCATTTCGAATGCTCTAGAAAAAAATTGAGGCAAAATATATTGACAATTCTAGTACGGTTTGACTCAACTAAACTGGGGACACACGAAAATGTGGTTTTAATTTGATTCATCACTCTTCTGAATTTTGCATATCTATATCCTACTGTAGCAATAATCTTTGCATTGTCCAATGTCAAACAGGGTATCAATTATATAATATTTTTGTGGTCTATAGAACTTGTCATACAAGAAACCAGCTCTTTTAAACGCCTTCTTATCTCTCGTTCAATTTTTAGACATTTGACAGAGAACAGATTTCTGAAAGACTTGTAAGGCCTATAGTGTCCTTTGAAATGGCTCACCATTTTACGGGGCATTTCGAATGCTGTAGAATAAAATTTAGGCAGAATATATTGACATTTCTAGTACGGTTTGACTCAGCTAAGCTGAGGACACATCAAAATGTGATTTTAATTTGTTTCATCACTCTTCTGAATTTTGCATATATATAGCCTAGTGTACCACTAATCCTTGCATTCTCCAATGTCAAACAGGGTATCAATTATATAATATTTTTGTGCTCTATAGCAAGAAGCCAGCTCTCTTAAACGCCTTCTTATCTCTCATTTGATTTTTTAGACATTTCACAGAGAACAGATTTCTGAAAGACTGTAGGCCTTTTTCGGGGTATTTCAAATGCTGTAGAATAAAATTGAGGCAGAATATATTGACAATTCTAGTACGGTTTGACTTAGATAAGCTGGGGACACATGAAAATGTGGTTTTAATTTGTTTCATCAATCTTCTGAATTTTGCATATCTATATCCTGCTGTAGCAATAATCTTTGCATTGTCCAATGTCAAACAGGGTATCAATTATATAATATTTTTGTGGTCTATAGAAATTGTCATACAAGAAACCAGCTCTTTTAAACGCCTTCTTATCTCTCGTTCAATTTTTAGACATTTGACAGAGAACAGATTTCTGAAAGACTTGTAAGGCCTATAGTGTCCTTTGAAATGGCTCACCATTTTACGGGGCATTTCGAATGCTGTAGAATAAAATTTAGGCAGAATATATTGACATTTCTAGTACGGTTTGACTCAGCTAAGCTGAGGACACATCAAAATGTGATTTTAATTTGTTTCATCACTCTTCTGAATTTTGCATATATATAGCCTAGTGTACCACTAATCCTTGCATTCTCCAATGTCAAACAGGGTATCAATTATATAATATTTTTGTGCTCTATAGCAAGAAGCCAGCTCTCTTAAACGCCTTCTTATCTTTCATTTGATTTTTTAGACATTTCACAGAGAACAGATTTCTGAAAGACTGTAGGCCTTTTTTGGGGTATTTCAAATGCTGTAGAATAAAATTGAGGCAGAATATATTGACAATTCTAGTACGGTTTGACTCAGATAAGCTGGGGACACATGAAAATGTGGTTTTAATTTGTTTCATCAATCTTTTGAATTTTGGATATCCATAGCCTACTGTAGCAATAATCTTTGCATTCTCCAATGTCAAACAGGGTATCAATTATATAATATTTTTGTGGTCTATAGAATTTGTCATACAAGAAACCAGGTGTCTTAAACCCCTTCTTATCTCTGATTCGATTGTCTAGGCATTTGACAGAGAACAGATTTCTGAAAGACTTGTAGGCCTATAGTGTCGTTTGAAATGGCTCACCATTTTTCGGGGCTTTTCGAATGCTGTAGAATAAAATTGAGGCAGAATTTATTGACCATTCTAGTACGGTTTGACTTGGCTAAACTGGGGACACATGAAAATGTGGTTTTAATTTGTTCCATCACTCTTCTGAATTTTGCATATATATACACTAGTGTACCACTAATCCTTGCATTCTTCAATGTCAAACAGGGTATCAATTATATAATATTTTTGTGGTCTATAGAACATTAGACTATGTCTGTTGCGTCTTTATGTAACTACATATAAGCTCTCATCACCTGCAGACAGGATTTCTGTCAATAATGGGACTTTGTACCCACCATGTGTCATTTTCTAAGTCACTGTCACATATTTTTGCACTCACAACGACCCATATATGACCATGTTGACAGTAACTCACAGTTTTAAACTTTGCAGGCTTGTAGTGCTTGTTAGTACTGGCTATGGTGAAAATTTCATGTTGGTGTCTTGATTCTTTCTCATTGAAATGTTTTGTACCATTTGGTATTTTTTCTATGTCGTTTTGCCTGTGGACCTCCAGTCACTTAGGCCTATAACGTTTGATATCTTGGAAGGAGCGACTAAATCTTTGAGTTATATGGTACAAAGGGCTAGTACCTTCTACTGAAATTGGCAAAAATTGATTGCTATAAAAATATATTTCTTATGACAATGGCATATTTGTATGTAGTTTTGCCTGTGGACTTCTAGTCACTTATGTCATTAACTTTTGATGTCTTGGAAGGAGTGACTAAATCTTTGAGTTATATGGTCCAGAGGGCTAGTACCCTCTACTGAAATTGGCAGAAATTGATTGCTATTAAAATATATTTCTTTATTTCTTATGACTATGGTATTTTTTCTATGTCAATTATATAATATGTTTGTGGTCTATGGAAATTTTCATACAAGAAACCAGCTCTCTTAAACCCCTTGTTATCTCTCATTCAATTTTTTAGTCATTTGACAAAGAACAGATTTCTGAAAGACTTTGTATAGTGTCGTTTCAAATGGCTCACCTTTTTGCGGGGCATTTCAAATGCTCTAGAATAAAATTGAGGCAGAATATATTGACATTTCTAATACGGTTTGACTCAGCTAAGCTGGGGACACATGGAAATGTGGTTTATTTGTTTCCTCACTCTTCTGAATTTTGCATGTATATAGCCTAGTGTACCACTAATCCTTGCATTGTCCAATGTCAAACAGGGTATCAATTATATAATATTTGTATGGTCTATAGCAAGAAACCAGCTCTCTTAAACGCCTTCTTACCTCTCATTCGATTTTTTAGACATTTGACAGAGAACAGATTTCTGAAAGACTGTAGGCCTTTTTCGGGGTATTTCAAATGCTGTAGAATAAAATTAAGGCAGAATATATTGACAATTCTTGTAGGGTTTGACTCACCTAAGCTGGGGCACATGAAAATGTGGTTTTAATTTGTTTCATCAACCTTGTGAATTTTGCATATCTATAGGCTACAGTAGCAATAATCTTTGCATTCTCCAATGTCAAACAGGGTATCAATTATATAATATTTTTGTGGTCTATACAATTTGTCATACAAGAAACCAGCTCTCTTAAACCCCTTGTTATCTTTCATTCAATTTTTTAGTCATTTGACAGAGAACAGATTTCTGAAAGACTTTGTATAGTGTCGTTTCAAATGGCTCACCTTTTTGCGGGGCATTTCAAATGTTCTAGAATAAACTTGAGGCAGAATATATTGACATTTCTAGTACGGTTTGACACAGCTATGCTGGGGACACATGAAAATGTGGTTTTAATTTGTTTCCTCACTCTTTTGAATTTTGCATGTATATGGCCTAGTGTACCACTAATCCTTGCATTGTCCAATGTCAAACAGGGTATCAATTATATAATATTTTTGTGGTCTATAGCAAGAAACCAGCTCTCTTAAACGCCTTCTTATCTCTCATTCGATTTTTTAGACATTTGACAGAGAACAGATTTCTGAAAGACTTGTAGGCCTATAGTGTCGTTTCAAATGGCTCACCATTTCTCGGGGCATTTCGAATGCTGTAGAATAAAATGGAGGCAGAATATATTGACATTTCTAGTACGGTTTGACTCAGCTAAGCTGGGGACACATGAAAATGTGGTTTTAATTTGTTTCATCAGTCTTGTGAATTTTGCATATCTATAGCCTAGTGTACCACTAATCCTTGCATTCTCCAATGTCAAACAATGTATGAATCATATAATATTTTTGTGGTCTTTAGAATTTGTCATAAAAGAAACCAGCTGTCTTAAACCCCTTCTTATCTCTCATTCGATTGTTTAGACATTTGAGAGAGAACATATTTCTGAAAGACTTTGTAGGTCTATAGTGTCGTTTCAAATGGCTCACCATTTTTCGGGGCTTTTCGAATGCTCTAGAATAAAATTGAGGCAGAATATATTGACAATTCTTGTAGGGATTGACTCACCTAAGCTGGGGCACATGAAAATGTGGTTTTAATTTGTTTCATCAATCTTCTGAATTTTGCATATCTATAGCCTACTGTAGCAATAATCTTTGCATTGTCCAATGTCAAACAGGGTATCAATTATATAATATTTTTGTGGTCTATAGAATTTGTCATACAAGAAACCAGGTGTATTAAACCCCTTCTTATCTCTCATTCGATTGTCTAGGCATTTGACAGAGAACAGATTTCTGAAAGACTTGTAGGCCTATAGTGTCGTTTCAAATGGCTCACCATTTCTCGGGGCATTTCGAATGCTGTAGAATAAAATTGAGGCAGAATATATTGACATTTCTAGTACGGTTTGACTCAGCTAAGCTGGGGACACATGAAAATGTGGTTTTAATTTGTTTCATCAATCTTCCTATTTTTGCATATCTATAGCCTACTGTAGCAATTATCTTTGCATTCTCCAATGTCAAACAGGGTATCAATTATATAATATTTTTGTGGTCTATAGAATTTGTCATACAAGAAACCAGGTGTCTTACACCCTTTGTTATCTCTCATTCAATTTTTTAGTCATTTGACAGAGAACAGATTTCTGAAAGACTTGTAGGCCTATAGTGTCGTTTCAAATGGCTCACCATTTCTCGGGGCATTTCGAATGCTGTAGAATAAAATTGAGGCAGAATATATTGACATTTCTAGTACGGTTTGACTCGGCTAAACTGGGGACACATGAAAATGTGGTTTTAATTTGTTCCATCATTCTTCTGAATTTTGCATATATATACCCTAGTGTACCACTAATCCTTGCATTCTTCAATGTCAAACAGGGTATCAATTATATAATATTTTTGTGGTCTATAGCAAGAAACCTGCTATCTTAAACGCCTTCTTAGCTCTCATTCGATTTTTTATACATTTGACAGAGAACAGATTACTGAAAGACTTGTAGGCCTATAGTGTCATTTCAAATGGCTCACCATTTCTCGGGGCATTTCGAATGCTGTAGAATAAAATTGAGGCAGAATATATTGACATTTCTAGTACGGTTTGACTCAGCTAAGCTGGGGACACATGAAAATGTGGTTTAATTTGTTTCCTCACTCTTCTTAATTTTGCATGTATATAGCCTAGTGTACCACTATTCCTTGCATTGTCCAATGTCAAACAGGGTATCTATTATATAATATTTTTGTGGTCTATAGCAAGAAACCAGCTCTCTTAAACGCCTTCTTATCTCTCATTCGATTTTTTAGACATTTGACAGAGAACAGATTTCTGAAAGACTGTAGGCCTTTTTCGGGGTATTTCAAATGCTGTAGAATAAAATTGAGGCAGAATATATTGACAATTCTTGTAGGGTTTGACTCACCTAAGCTGGGGCACATGAAAATGTGGTTTTAATTTGTTTCATCAATCTTCTGAATTTTGCCTATCTATAGCCTACTGTAGCAATAATCTTTGCATTCTCCAATCTCAAACAGGGTATCAATTATATAATATTTTTGTGGTCTATAGAATTTGTCATACAAGAAACCAGCTCTCTTAAACCCCTTGTTATCTCTCATTCAATTTTTTAGTCATTTGACAGAGAACAGATTTGTGAAAGTCTTGTAGGCCTATAGTGTCGTTTGAAATGGCTCACCATTTTTCGGGGCTTTTCGAATGCTGTAGAATAAAATTGAGGCAGAAGAGTTTGACCATTTTAGTACGGTTTGACTCGGCTAAACTGGGGACACATGAAAATGTGCTTTTAATATGTTCCATCACTTTTCTGAATTTTGCATGTATATACCCTAGTGTACCACTAATCCTTGCATTCTTCAATGTCAAACAGGGTATCAATTATATAATATTTTTGTGGTCTATAGAACATTAGACTATATCTGTTGTGTCTTTATGTAACTACATATAGAAATATAAATATACTCATCACCTGCAGACAGGATTTCTGTCAATAATGGGACTTTGTACCCACTATGTGTCATTTTCTGAGTCACTGTCACATATTTTTTGACCCATATATGACCATGTTGACAGTAACTCACAGTTTTAAACTTTGCAGGCTTGTAGTGCTTGTTAGTACTGGCTATGGTGAAAATTTCATGTTGGTGTCTTGATTCTTTCTCATTGAAATGTTTTGTACCATTTGGTATTTTTTCTATGTCGTTTTGCCTGTGGACCTCTAGTCGATAGGCCTATAACGTTGATATCTTGGAAGGAGCGACTAAATCTTTGAGTTATATGGTACAAAGGGCTAGTAGCCTCTACTGAAATTGGCAAAAATTGATTGCTATAAAAATATATTTCTTAATTTCTTATGACAATGGCATATTTGTATGTAGTTTTGCCTGTGGACCTCTAGTCACTTATGTCGTTAACTTTTGATGTCTTGGAAGGAGTGACTAAATCTTTGAGTTATATGGTCCAGAGGGCTAGTACCCTCTACTGAAATTGGCAGAAATTGATTGCTATTAAAATATATTTCTTTATTTCTTATGACTATGGTATTTTTTCTATGTCAATTATATAATATGTTTGTGGTCTATGGAAATTTTCATACAAGAAACCAGCTCTTTTAAACCCCTTGTTATCTCTCATTCAATTTTTTAGTCATTTGACAGAGAACAGATTTCTGAAAGACTTTGTATAGTGTCGTTTCAAATGGCTCACCTTTTTGCGGGGCATTTCAAATGCTCTAGAATAAAATTGAGGCAGAATATATTGACATTTCTAGTACGGTTTGACTCAGCTAAGCTGGGGACACATGAAAATGTGGTTTTAATTTGTTTCCTCACTCTTCTGAATTTTGCATGTATATAGCCTAGTGTACCACTAATCCTTGCATTGTCCAATGTCAAACAGGGTATCAATTATATAATATTTTTGTGGTCTATAACAAGAAACCAGCTCTCTTAAACGCCTTCTTATCTCTCATTCGATTTTTTAGACATTTGACAGAGAACAGATTTCTGAAAGACTGTAGGCCTTTTTCGGAATATTTAAAATGCTGTAGAATAAAATTGAGCCAGAATATATTGACAATTCTTGTAGGGTTTGACTCACCTAAGCTGGGGCATATGAAAATGTGGTTTTAATTTGTTTCATCAATCTTCTGAATTTTGCATATCTATAGCCTACTGTAGCAATAATCTTTGCATTCTCCAATGTATCCATCTCCAGGGTATCAATTATATAATATTTTTGTGGTCTATAGCAAGAAACCAGCTCTCTTAAACGCCTTCTTATCTCTCATTCGATTTTTTAGACATTTGACAGAGAACAGATTTCTGAAAGACTGTAGGCCTTTTTCGGAATATTTCAAATGCTGTAGAATAAAATTGAGGCAGAATATATTGACAATTCTTGTAGGGTTTGACTCACCTAAGCTGGGGCATATGAAAATGTGGTTTTAATTTGTTTCATCAATCTTCTGAATTTTGCATATCTATAGCCTACAGTAGCAATAATCTTTGCATTCTCCAATGTCAAACAGGGTATCAATTATATAATATTTTTGTGGTCTATAGAATTTGTCATACAAGAAACCAGGTGTCTTAAACCCCTTGTTATCTCTCATTCAATTTTTTAGTCATTTGACAGAGAACAGATTTCTGAAAGACTTTGTATAGTGTCGTTTCAAATGGCTCACCTTTTTACGGGGCATTTCAAATGTTCTAGAATAAAATTGAGGCAGAATATATTGACCATTCTAGTACGGTTTGACTCAGCTATGCTGGGGACACATGAAAATGTGGTTTTAATTTGTTTCCTCACTCTTCTGAATTTTGCATGTATATAGCCTAGTGTACCATTAATCCTTGCATTGTCCAATGTCAAACAGGGTATCAATTATATAATATTTTTGTGGTCTATAGCAAGAAACCAGCTCTCTTAAACGCCTTCTTATCTCTCATTCGATTTTTAGACATTTGACAGAGAACAGATTTCTGAAAGACTTGTAGGCCTAAAGGGTCGTTTAAAATGGCTCACCATTTCTCGGGGCATTTTGAATGCTGTAGAATAAAATTGAGGCAGAATATATTGACATTTCTAGTATGGTTTGACTCAGCTAAGCTGCAGACACATGAAAATGTGGTTTTAATTTGTTTCATCAATCTTCCTAATTTTGCATATCTATAGCCTACTGTAGCAATAATTTTTGCATTCTCCAATGTCAAACAGGGTATCAATTATATAATATTTTTGTGGTCTATAGAATTTGTCATACAAGAAACCAGGTGTCTTAAACCCTTCTTATCTCTCATTCGATTGTCTTGGCATTTGACAGAGAACAGATTTCTGAAAGACTTGTAGGCCCTATAGTGTCGTTTGAAATGGCTCACCATTTTCGGGGCTTTTCAATGCTGTAGAATAAAATTGAGGCAGAATATATTGACATTTCTAGTACGGTTTGACTCAGCTAAGCTGGGGACACATGAAAATGTGGTTTTAATTTGTTTCCTCACTCTTCTGAATTTTGCATGTATATAGCCTAGTGTACCACTAATCCTTGCATTGTCCAATGTCAAACAGGGTATCAATTATATAATTTTTTTTGTGGTCTATAACAAGAAACCAGCTCTCTTAAACGCCTTCTTATCTCTCATTCGATTTTTTAGACATTTGACAGAGAACAGATTTCTGAAAGACTGTAGGCCTTTTTCAAATGGAATATTTAAAATGCTGTAGAATAAAATTGAGGCAGAATATATTGACAATTCTTGTAGGGTTTGACTCACCTAAGCTGGGGCATATGAAAATGTGGTTTTAATTTGTTTCATCAATCTTCTGAATTTTGCATATCTATAGCCTACTGTAGCAATAATCTTTGCATTCTCCAATGTATCCATCTCCAGGGTATCAATTATATAATATTTTTGTGGTCTATAGCAAGAAACCAGCTCTCTTAAACGCCTTCTTATCTCTCATTCGATTTTTTAGACATTTGACAGAGAACAGATTTCTGAAAGACTGTAGGCCTATTTTTTCAAATGGGAATATTTCAAATGCTGTAGAATAAAATTGAGGCAGAATATATTGACAATTCTTGTAGGGTTTGACTCACCTAAGCTGGGGCATATGAAAATGTGGTTTTAATTTGTTTCATCAATCTTCTGAATTTTGCATATCTATAGCCTACAGTAGCAATAATCTTTGCATTCTCCAATGTCAAACAGGGTATCAATTATATAATATTTTTGTGGTCTATAGAATTTGTCATACAAGAAACCAGGTGTCTTAAACCCCTTGTTATCTCTCATTCAATTTTTTAGTCATTTGACAGAGAACAGATTTCTGAAAGACGTGTCGTTTCAAATGGCTCACCTTTTTACGGGGCATTTCGAATGTTCTAGAATAAAATTGAGGCAGAATATATTGACATTTCTAGTACGGTTTGACTCAGCTATGCTGGGGACACATGAAAATGTGGTTTTAATTTGTTTCCTCACTCTTCTGAATTTTGCATGTATATAGCCTAGTGTACCACTAATCCTTGCATTGTCCAATGTCAAACAGGGTATCAATTATATAATATTTTTGTGGTCTATAGCAAGAAATCAGCTCTCTTAAAACCCTTCTTATCTCTCATTCGATTTTTAGACATTTGACAGAGAACAGATTTCTGAAAGACTTGTAGGCCTAAAGGGTCGTTTAAAATGGCTCACCATTTCTCGGGGCATTTTGAATGCTGTAGAATAAAATTGAGGCAGAATATATTGACATTTCTAGTACGGTTTGACTCAGCTAAGCTGGGGACACATGAAAATGTGGTTTTAATTTGTTTCATCAATCTTCCTAATTTTGCATATCTATAGCCTACTGTAGCAATAATTTTTGCATTCTCCAATGTCAAACAGGGTATCAATTATATAATATTTTTGTGGTCTATAGAATTTGTCATACAAGAAACCAGGTGTCTTAAACCCCTTCTTATCTCTCATTCGATTGTCTTGGCATTTGACAGAGAACAGATTTCTGAAAGACTTGTAGGCCTATAGTGTCGTTTGAAATGGCTCACCATTTTTCGGGGCTTTTCGAATGCTGTAGAATAAAATTGAGGCAGAATATATTGACATTTCTAGTACGGTTTGACTCAGCTAAGCTGGGGACACATGAAAATGTGGTTTTAATTTGTTTCCTCACTCTTCTGAATTTTGCATGTATATAGCCTAGTGTACCACTAATCCTTGCATTGTCCAATGTCAAACAGGGTATCAATTATATAATATTTTTGTGGTCTATAACAAGAAACCAGCTCTCTTAAACGCCTTCTTATCTCTCATTCGATTTTTTAGACATTTGACAGAGAACAGATTTCTGAAAGACTGTAGGCCTTTTTCGGAATATTTAAAATGCTGTAGAATAAAATTGAGCCAGAATATATTGACAATTCTTGTAGGGTTTGACTCACCTAAGCTGGGGCATATGAAAATGTGGTTTTAATTTGTTTCATCAATCTTCTGAATTTTGCATATCTATAGCCTACTGTAGCAATAATCTTTGCATTGTCCAATGTCAAACAGGGTATCAATTATATAATATTTTTGTGGTCTATAGCAAGAAACCAGCTCTCTTAAACGCCTTCTTATCTCTCATTCGATTTTTAGACATTTGACAGAGAACAGATTTCTGAAAGACTGTAGGTTGTTTTTTTCGGAATATTTCAAATGCTGTAGAATAAAATTGAGGCAGAATATATTGACAATTCTTGTAGGGTTTGACTCACCTAAGCTGGGGCACATGAAAATGTGGTTTTAATTTGTTTCATCAATCTTCTGAATTTTGCATATCTATAGCCTACAGTAGCAATAATCTTTTCATTCTCCAATGTCAAACAGGGTATCAATTATATAATATTTTTGTGGTCTATAGAATTTGTCATACAAGAAACCAGGTGTCTTAAACCCCTTGTTATCTCTCATTCAATTTTTTAGTCATTTGACAGAGAACAGATTTCTGAAAGACTTTGTATAGTGTCGTTTCAAATGGCTCACCATTTTACGGGGCATTTCAAATGTTCTAGAATAAAATTGAGGCAGAATATATTGACCATTCTAGTACGGTTTGACTCAGCTATGCTGGGGACACATGAAAATGTGGTTTTAATTTGTTTCATCACTCTTCTGAATTTTGCATGTATATAGCCTAGTGTACCATTAATCCTTGCATTGTCCAATGTCAAACAGGGTATCAATTATATAATATTTTTGTGGTCTATAGCAAGAAACCAGCTCTCTTAAACGCCTTCTTATCTCTCATTCGATTTTTAGACATTTGACAGAGAACAGATTTCTGAAAGACTTTAGGCCTATAGTGTCGTTTAAAATGGCTCACCATTTCTCGGGCATTTCAAATGCTGTAGAATAAAATTGAGGCAGAATATATTGACATTTCTAGTACGGTTTGACTCAGCTAAGCTGCAGACACATGAAAATGTGGTTTTAATTTGTTTCATCAATCTTCCTAATTTTGCATATCTATAGCCTACTGTAGCAATAATTTTGCATTCTCCAATGTCAAACAGGGTATCAATTATATAATATTTTTGTGGTCTATAGAATTTGTCATACAAGAAACCAGGTGTCTTAAACCCCTTCTTATCTCTCATTCGATTTTCTTGGCATTTGACAGAGAACAGATTTCTGAAAGACTTGTAGGCCTATAGTGTCGTTTCAAATGGCTCACCATTTTTCGGGGCTTTTCGAATGCTGTAGAATAAAATTGAGGCAGAATATATTGACATTTCTAGTACGGTTTGACTCAGCTAAGCTGGGGACACATGAAAATGTGGTTTTAATTTGTTTCCTCACTCTTCTGAATTTTGCATGTATATAGCCTAGTGTACCACTAATCCTTGCATTGTCCAATGTCAAACAGGGTATCAATTATATAATATTTTTGTGGTCTATAACAAGAAACCAGCTCTCTTAAACGCCTTCTTATCTCTCATTCGATTTTTTAGACATTTGACAGAGAACAGATTTCTGAAAGACTGTAGGTCGTTTTTTTTTCGGAATATTTAAAATGCTGTAGAATAAAATTGAGCAGAATATATTGACAATTCTTGTAGGGTTTGACTCACCTAAGCTGGGGCATATGAAAATGTGGTTTTAATTTGTTTCATCAATCTTCTGAATTTTGCATATCTATAGCCTACTGTAGCAATAATCTTTGCATTCTCCAATGTATCCATCTCCAGGGTATCAATTATATAATATTTTTTTTTGTGGTCTATAGCAAGAAACCAGCTCTCTTAAACGCCTTCTTTATCTCTCATTCGATTTTTTAGACATTTGACAGAGAACAGATTTCCTGAAAGACTGTAGGCCAAATTTTCGGAATATTTCAAATGCTGTAGAATAAAATTGAGGCAGAATATATTGACAATTCTTGTAGGGTTTGACTCACCTAAGCTGGGGCATATGAAAATGTGGTTTTAATTTGTTTCATCAATCTTCTGAATTTTGCATATCTATAGCCTACAGTAGCAATAATCTTTGCATTCTCCAATGTCAAACAGGGTATCAATTATATAATATTTTTGTGGTCTATAGAATTTGTCATACAAGAAACCAGGTGTCTTAAACCCCTTGTTATCTCTCATTCAATTTTTTAGTCATTTGACAGAGAACAGATTTCTGAAAGACTTTGTATAGTGTCGTTTTAAATGGCTCACCTTTTTACGGGGCATTTCAAATGTTCTAGAATAAAATTGAGGCAGAATATATTGACCTTTCTAGTACGGTTTGACTCAGCTATGCTGGGGACACATGAAAATGTGGTTTTAATTTGTTTCCTCACTCTTCTGAATTTTGCATGTATATAGCCTAGTGTACCACTAATCCTTGCATTGTCCAATGTCAAACAGGGTATCAATTATATAATATTTTTGTGGTCTATAGCAAGAAATCAGCTCTCTTAAACGCCTTCTTATCTCTCATTCGATTTTTTAGACATTTGACAGAGAACAGATTTCTGAAAGACTTGTAGGCCTATAGTGTCGTTTCAAATGGCTCACCATTTCTCGGGGCATTTCGAATGCTGTAGAATAAAATTGAGGCAGAATATATTGACATTTCTAGTACGGTTTGACTCAGCTAAGCTGGGGACACATGAAAATGTGGTTTTAATTTGTTTCATCAATCTTCCTAATTTTGCATATCTATAGCCTACTGTAGCAATAATTTTTGCATTGTCCAATGTCAAACAGGGTATCAATTATATAATATTTTTGTGGTCTATAGAATTTGTCATAAAAGAAACCAGCTGTCTTAAACCCCTTCTTATCTCTCATTCGATTGTTTGGCATTTGACAGAGAACAGATTTCTGAAAGACTTGTAGGCCTATAGTGTCGTTTGAAATGGCTCACCATTTTTCGGGGCTTTTCGAATGCTGTAGAATAAAATTGAGGCAGAATATATTGACATTTCTAGTACGGTTTGACTCAGCTAAGCTGGGGACACATGAAAATGTGGTTTTAATTTGTTTCCTCACTCTTCTGAATTTTGCATGTATATAGCCTAGTGTACCACTAATCCTTGCATTGTCCAATGTCAAACAGGGTATCAATTATATAATATTTTTTTTTGTGGTCTATAACAAGAAACCAGCTCTCTTAAACGCCTTCTTCTCTCATTCGATTTTTTCGATTTTTAGAGAACAGATTTCTGAAAGACTTTGAACAGATTTCTGAAAGACTGTAGGCCATTTTTCGGAATATTTAAAATGCTGTAGAATAAAATTGAGCCAGAATATATTGACAATTCTTGTAGGGTTTGACTCACCTAAGCTGGGGCATATGAAAATGTGGTTTTAATTTGTTTCATCAATCTTCTGAATTTGCATATCTATAGCCTACTGTAGCAATAATCTTTGCATTCTCCAATGTATCCATCTCCAGGGTATCAATTATATAATATTTTTGTGGTCTATAGCAAGAAACCAGCTCTCTTAAACGCCTTCTTATCTCTCATTCGATTTTTAGACATTTGACAGAGAACAGATTTCTGAAAGACTGTAGCCTATAGTGTCGTTTCAAATGAATATTTCAAATGCTGTAGAATAAAATTGAGGCAGAATATATTGACAATTCTTGTAGGGTTTGACTCACCTAAGCTGGGGCATATGAAAATGTGGTTTTAATTTGTTTCATCAATCTTCTGAATTTTGCATATCTATAGCCTACAGTAGCAATAATCTTTGCATTCTCCAATGTCAAACAGGGTATCAATTATATAATATTTTTGTGGTCTATAGAATTTGTCATACAAGAAACCAGGTGTCTTAAACCCCTTGTTATCTCTCATTCAATTTTTTAGTCATTTGACAGAGAACAGATTTCTGAAAGACTTTGTATAGTGTCGTTTCAAATGGCTCACCTTTTTACGGGGCATTTCAAATGTTCTAGAATAAAATTGAGGCAGAATATATTGACCATTCTAGTACGGTTTGACTCAGCTATGCTGGGGACACATGAAAATGTGGTTTTAATTTGTTTCCTCACTCTTCTGAATTTTGCATGTATATAGCCTAGTGTACCATTAATCCTTGCATTGTCCAATGTCAAACAGGGTATCAATTATATAATATTTTTGTGGTCTATAGCAAGAAACCAGCTCTCTTAAACGCCTTCTTATCTCTCATTCGATTTTTAGACATTTGACAGAGAACAGATTTCTGAAAGACTTGTAGGCCTAAAGGGTCGTTTAAAATGGCTCACCATTTTCTCGGGGCATTTTGAATGCTGTAGAATAAAATTGAGGCAGAATATATTGACATTTCTAGTACGGTTTGACTCAGCTAAGCTGCAGACACATGAAAATGTGGTTTAATTTGTTTCATCAATCTTCTAATTTTGCATATCTATAGCCTACTGTAGCAATAATTTTTGCATTCTCCAATGTCAAACAGGGTATCAATTATATAATATTTTTGTGGTCTATAGAATTTGTCATACAAGAAACCAGGTGTCTTAAACCCCTTCTTATCTCTCATTCGATTGTCTTGGCATTTGACAGAGAACAGATTTCTGAAAGACTTGTAGGCCTATAGTGTCGTTTGAAATGGCTCACCATTTTTTCGGGGCTTTTGAATGCTGTAGAATAAAATTGAGAGGCAGAATATATTGACATTTCTAGTACGGTTTGACTCAGCTAAGCTGGGGACACATGAAAATGTGGTTTTAATTTGTTTCCTCACTCTTCTGAATTTTGCATGTATATAGCCTAGTGTACCACTAATCCTTGCATTGTCCAATGTCAAACAGGGTATCAATTATATAATATTTTTGTGGTCTATAACAAGAAACCAGCTCTCTTAAACGCCTTCTCTTCTCTCTCATTCGATTTTTTAGACATTTGACAGAGAACAGATTTCTGAAAGACTGTAGGCCTTTCAAATGGAATATTTAAAATGCTGTAGAATAAAAATTGAGCCAGAATATATTGACAATTCTTGTAGGGTTTGACTCACCTAAGCTGGGGCATATGAAAATGTGGTTTTAATTTGTTTCATCAATCTTCTGAATTTTGCATATCTATAGCCTACTGTAGCAATAATCTTTGCATTCTCCAATGTATCCATCTCCAGGGTATCAATTATATAATATTTTTGTGGTCTATAGCAAGAAACCAGCTCTCTTAAACGCCTTCTTATCTCTCATTCGATTTTTTAGACATTTGACAGAGAACAGATTTCTGAAAGACTGTAGGTCTATAGTTTTTCAAATATTTTCAAATGCTGTAGAATAAAAATTGAGGCAGAATATATTGACAATTCTTGTAGGGTTTGACTCACCTAAGCTGGGGCATATGAAAATGTGGTTTTAATTTGTTTCATCAATCTTCTGAATTTTGCATATCTATAGCCTACAGTAGCAATAATCTTTGCATTCTCCAATGTCAAACAGGGTATCAATTATATAATATTTTTGTGGTCTATAGAATTTGTCATACAAGAAACCAGGTGTCTTAAAACCCTTGTTATCTCTCATTCAATTTTTAGTCATTTGACAGAGAACAGATTTCTGAAAGACTTTGTATAGTGTCGTTTCAAATGGCTCACCTTTTTACGGGGCATTTCAAATGTTCTAGAATAAAATTGAGGCAGAATATATTGACCATTCTAGTACGGTTTGACTCAGCTATGCTGGGGACACATGAAAATGTGGTTTTAATTTGTTTCCTCACTCTTCTGAATTTTGCATGTATATAGCCTAGTGTACCATTAATCCTTGCATTGTCCAATGTCAAACAGGGTATCAATTATATAATATTTTTGTGGTCTATAGCAAGAAACCAGCTCTCTTAAACGCCTTCTTATCTCTCATTCGATTTTTTAGACATTTGACAGAGAACAGATTTCTGAAAGACTTGTAGGCCTATAGTGTCGTTTCAAATGGCTCACCATTTCTCGGGGCATTTCGAATGCTGTAGAATAAAATGGAGGCAGAATATATTGACATTTCTAGTACGGTTTGACTCAGCTAAGCTGGGGACACATGAAAATGTGGTTTTAATTTGTTTCATCAGTCTTGTGAATTTTGCATATCTATAGCCTAGTGTACCACTAATCCTTGCATTCTCCAATGTCAAACAATGTATGAATCATATAATATTTTTGTGGTCTTTAGAATTTGTCATAAAAGAAACCAGCTGTCTTAAACCCCTTCTTATCTCTCATTCGATTGTTTAGACATTTGAGAGAGAACATATTTCTGAAAGACTTTGTAGGTCTATAGTGTCGTTTCAAATGGCTCACCATTTTTCGGGGCTTTTCGAATGCTCTAGAATAAAATTGAGGCAGAATATATTGACAATTCTTGTAGGGATTGACTCACCTAAGCTGGGGCACATGAAAATGTGGTTTTAATTTGTTTCATCAATCTTCTGAATTTTGCATATCTATAGCCTACTGTAGCAATAATCTTTGCATTGTCCAATGTCAAACAGGGTATCAATTATATAATATTTTTGTGGTCTATAGAATTTGTCATACAAGAAACCAGGTGTCTTAAACCCCTTCTTATCTCTCATTCGATTTTTAGGCATTTGACAGAGAACAGATTTTCTGAAAGACTTGTAGGCCTATAGTGTCGTTTCAAATGGCTCACCATTTCTCGGGGCATTTCAATGCTGTTGAATAAAATTGAGGCAGAATATATTGACATTTCTAGTACGGTTTGACTCAGCTAAGCTGGGGACACATGAAAATGTGGTTTTAATTTGTTTCATCAATCTTCCTATTTTTGCATATCTATAGCCTACTGTAGCAATTATCTTTGCATTCTCCAATGTCAAACAGGGTATCAATTATATAATATTTTTGTGGTCTATAGAATTTTGTCATACAAGAAACCAGGTGTCTTACACCCTTTGTTATCTCTCATTCAATTTTTAGTCATTTGACAGAGAACAGATTTCTGAAAGACTTGTAGGCCTATAGTGTCGTTTCAAATGGCTCACCATTTCTCGGGGCATTTTGAATGCTGTAGAATAAAATTGAGGCAGAATATATTGACATTTCTAGTACGGTTTGACTCGGCTAAACTGGGGACACATGAAAATGTGGTTTTAATTTGTTCCATCATTCTTCTGAATTTTGCATATATATACCCTAGTGTACCACTAATCCTTGCATTCTTCAATGTCAAACAGGGTATCAATTATATAATATTTTTGTGGTCTATAGCAAGAAACCTGCTATCTTAAACGCCTTCTTATCTCTCATTCGATTTTTTAGACATTTGACAGAGAACAGATTTCTGAAAAACTTGTAGGCCTATAGTGTCGTTTCAAATGGCTCACCTTTTTGTGGGGTATTTCAAATGCTCTAGAATAAAATTGAGGCAGAATATATTGACATTTCTAGTACGGTTTGACTCAGCTAAGCTGGGGACACATGAAAATGTGGTTTAATTTGTTTCCTCACTCTTCTTAATTTTGCATGTATATAGCCTAGTGTACCACTATTCCTTGCATTGTCCAATGTCAAACAGGGTATCTATTATATAATATTTTTGTGGTCTATAGCAAGAAACTAGCTCTCTTAAACGCCTTCTTATCTCTCATTCGATTTTTTAGACATTTGACAGAGAACAGATTTCTGAAAGACTGTAGGCCTTTTTCGGGGTATTTCAAATGCTGTAGAATAAAATTGAGGCAGAATATATTGACAATTCTTGTAGGGTTTGACTCACCTAAGCTGGGGCACATGAAAATGTGGTTTTAATTTGTTTCATCAATCTTCTGAATTTTGCCTATCTATAGCCTACTGTAGCAATAATCTTTGCATTCTCCAATCTCAAACAGGGTATCAATTATATAATATTTTTGTGGTCTATAGAATTTGTCATACAAGAAACCAGCTCTCTTAAACCCCTTGTTATCTCTCATTCAATTTTTTAGTCATTTGACAGAGAACAGATTTGTGAAAGTCTTGTAGGCCTATAGTGTCGTTTGAAATGGCTCACCATTTTTCGGGGCTTTTCGAATGCTGTAGAATAAAATTGAGGCAGAAGAGTTTGACCATTTTAGTACGGTTTGACTCGGCTAAACTGGGGACACATGAAAATGTGCTTTTAATATGTTCCATCACTTTTCTGAATTTTGCATGTATATACCCTAGTGTACCACTAATCCTTGCATTCTTCAATGTCAAACAGGGTATCAATTATATAATATTTTTGTGGTCTATAGAACATTAGACTATGTCTGTTGTGTCTTTATGTAACTACATATAGAAATATAAATATACTCATCACCTGCAGACAGGATTTCTGTCAATAATGGGACTTTGTACCCACTATGTGTCATTTTCTGAGTCACTGTCACATATTTTTGCACCCACAACGACCCATATATGACCATGTTGACAGTAACTCACAGTTTTAAACTTTGCAGGCTTGTAGTGCTTGTTAGTACTGGCTATGGTGAAAATTTCATGTTGGTGTCTTGATTCTTTCTCATTGAAATGTTTTGTACCATTTGGTATTTTTTCTATGTCGTTTTGCCTGTGGACCTCTAGTCGCATAGGCCTA
The DNA here is from genome assembly GCA_018105865.1 of Metaphire vulgaris. Taxonomy (NCBI): domain Eukaryota; kingdom Metazoa; phylum Annelida; class Clitellata; order Crassiclitellata; family Megascolecidae; genus Metaphire; species Metaphire vulgaris. The sequence continues at coordinate 5,444 of CM030867.1, read as the reverse complement.
TAACGTTTGATATCTTGGAAGGAGCGACTAAATCTTTGAGTTATATGGTACAAAGGGCTAGTAGCCTCTACTGAAATTGGCAAAAATTGATTGCTATAAAAATATATTTCTTAATTTCTTATGACAATGGCATATTTGTATGTAGTTTTGCCTGTGGACCTCTAGTCACTTATGTCGTTAACTTTTGATGTCTTGGAAGGAGTGACTAAATCTTTGAGTTATATGGTCCAGAGGGCTAGTACCCTCTACTGAAATTGGCAGAAATTGATTGCTATTAAAATATATTTCTTTATTTCTTATGACTATGGTATTTTTTCTATGTCAATTATATAATATGTTTGTGGTCTATGGAAATTTTCATACAAGAAACCAGCTCTTTTAAACCCCTTGTTATCTCTCATTCAATTTTTTAGTCATTTGACAGAGAACAGATTTCTGAAAGACTTTGTATAGTGTCGTTTCAAATGGCTCACCTTTTTGCGGGGCATTTCAAATGCTCTAGAATAAAATTGAGGCAGAATATATTGACATTTCTAGTACGGTTTGACTCAGCTAAGCTGGGGACACATGAAAATGTGGTTTTAATTTGTTTCCTCACTCTTCTGAATTTTGCATGTATATAGCCTAGTGTACCACTAATCCTTGCATTGTCCAATGTCAAACAGGGTATCAATTATATAATATTTTTGTGGTCTATAACAAGAAACCAGCTCTCTTAAACGCCTTCTTATCTCTCATTCGATTTTTTAGACATTTGACAGAGAACAGATTTCTGAAAGACTGTAGGCCTTTTTCGGAATATTTAAAATGCTGTAGAATAAAATTGAGCCAGAATATATTGACAATTCTTGTAGGGTTTGACTCACCTAAGCTGGGGCATATGAAAATGTGGTTTTAATTTGTTTCATCAATCTTCTGAATTTTGCATATCTATAGCCTACTGTAGCAATAATCTTTGCATTCTCCAATGTATCCATCTCCAGGGTATCAATTATATAATATTTTTGTGGTCTATAGCAAGAAACCAGCTCTCTTAAACGCCTTCTTATCTCTCATTCGATTTTTTAGACATTTGACAGAGAACAGATTTCTGAAAGACTGTAGTGTTGTTTTTTTTGGAATATTTCAAATGCTGTAGAATAAAATTGAGGCAGAATATATTGACAATTCTTGTAGGGTTTGACTCACCTAAGCTGGGGCATATGAAAATGTGGTTTTAATTTGTTTCATCAATCTTCTGAATTTTGCATATCTATAGCCTACAGTAGCAATAATCTTTGCATTCTCCAATGTCAAACAGGGTATAAATTATATAATATTTTTGTGGTCTATAGAATTTGTCATACAAGAAACCAGGTGTCTTAAACCCCTTGTTATCTCTCATTCAATTTTTTAGTCATTTGACAGAGAACAGATTTCTGAAAGACTTTGTATAGTGTCGTTTCAAATGGCTCACCTTTTTACGGGGCATTTCAAATGTTCTAGAATAAAATTGAGGCAGAATATATTGACCATTCTAGTACGGTTTGACTCAGCTATGCTGGGGACACATGAAAATGTGGTTTTAATTTGTTTCCTCACTCTTCTGAATTTTGCATGTATATAGCCTAGTGTACCATTAATCCTTGCATTGTCCAATGTCAAACAGGGTATCAATTATATAATATTTTTGTGGTCTATAGCAAGAAACCAGCTCTCTTAAACGCCTTCTTATCTCTCATTCGATTTTTAGACATTTGACAGAGAACAGATTTCTGAAAGACTTGTAGGCCTAAAGGGTCGTTTAAAATGGCTCACCATTTCTCGGGGCATTTTGAATGCTGTAGAATAAAATTGAGGCAGAATATATTGACATTTCTAGTACGGTTTGACTCAGCTAAGCTGCAGACACATGAAAATGTGGTTTTAATTTGTTTCATCAATCTTCCTAATTTTGCATATCTATAGCCTACTGTAGCAATAATTTTTGCATTCTCCAATGTCAAACAGGGTATCAATTATATAATATTTTTGTGGTCTATAGAATTTGTCATACAAGAAACCAGGTGTCTTAAACCCCTTCTTATCTCTCATTCGATTGTCTTGGCATTTGACAGAGAACAGATTTCTGAAAGACTTGTAGGCCTATAGTGTCGTTTGAAATGGCTCACCATTTTTCGGGGCTTTTCGAATGCTGTAGAATAAAATTGAGGCAGAATATATTGACATTTCTAGTACGGTTTGACTCAGCTAAGCTGGGGACACATGAAAATGTGGTTTTAATTTGTTTCCTCACTCTTCTGAATTTTGCATGTATATAGCCTAGTGTACCACTAATCCTTGCATTGTCCAATGTCAAACAGGGTATCAATTATATAATATTTTTGTGGTCTATAGCAAGAAACCAGCTCTCTTAAACGCCTTCTTATCTCTCATTCGATTTTTTAGACATTTGACAGAGAACAGATTTCTGAAAGACTGTAGGCCTTTTTCGGAATATTTCAAATGCTGTAGAATAAAATTGAGGCAGAATATATTGACAATTCTTGTAGGGTTTGACTCACCTAAGCTGGGGCATATGAAAATGTGGTTTTAATTTGTTTCATCAATCTTCTGAATTTTGCATATCTATAGCCTACAGTAGCAATAATCTTTGCATTCTCCAATGTCAAACAGGGTATCAATTATATAATATTTTTGTGGTCTATAGAATTTGTCATACAAGAAACCAGGTGTCTTAAACCCCTTGTTATCTCTCATTCAATTTTTTAGTCATTTGACAGAGAACAGATTTCTGAAAGACTTTGTATAGTGTCGTTTCAAATGGCTCACCTTTTTACGGGGCATTTCAAATGTTCTAGAATAAAATTGAGGCAGAATATATTGACCATTCTAGTACGGTTTGACTCAGCTATGCTGGGGACACATGAAAATGTGGTTTTAATTTGTTTCCTCACTCTTCTGAATTTTGCATGTATATAGCCTAGTGTACCATTAATCCTTGCATTGTCCAATGTCAAACAGGGTATCAATTATATAATATTTTTGTGGTCTATAGCAAGAAACCAGCTCTCTTAAACGCCTTCTTATCTCTCATTCGATTTTTTAGACATTTGACAGAGAACAGATTTCTGAAAGACTTGTAGGCCTATAGTGTCGTTTCAAATGGCTCACCATTTCTCGGGGCATTTCGAATGCTGTAGAATAAAATGGAGGCAGAATATATTGACATTTCTAGTACGGTTTGACTCAGCTAAGCTGGGGACACATGAAAATGTGGTTTTAATTTGTTTCATCAGTCTTGTGAATTTTGCATATCTATAGCCTAGTGTACCACTAATCCTTGCATTCTCCAATGTCAAACAATGTATGAATTATATAATATTTTTGTGGTCTTTAGAATTTGTCATAAAAGAAACCAGCTGTCTTAAACCCCTTCTTATCTCTCATTCGATTGTTTAGACATTTGAGAGAGAACATATTTCTGAAAGACTTTGTAGGTCTATAGTGTCGTTTCAAATGGCTCACCATTTGCCAGGGGCTTTTCAGAATGCTCTAGAATAAAATTGAGGCAGAATATATTGACAATTCTTGTAGGGATTGACTCACCTAAGCTGGGGCACATGAAAATGTGGTTTTAATTTGTTTCATCAATCTTCTGAATTTTGCATATCTATAGCCTACTGTAGCAATAATCTTTGCATTGTCCAATGTCAAACAGGGTATCAATTATATAATATTTTTGTGGTCTATAGAATTTGTCATACAAGAAACCAGGTGTCTTAAACCCCTTGTTATCTCTCATTCAATTTTTTAGTCATTTGACAGAGAACAGATTTCTGAAAGACTTTGTATAGTGTCGTTTCAAATGGCTCACCTTTTTACGGGGCATTTCAAATGTTCTAGAATAAAATTGAGGCAGAATATATTGACCATTCTAGTACGGTTTGACTCAGCTATGCTGGGGACACATGAAAATGTGGTTTTAATTTGTTTCCTCACTCTTCTGAATTTTGCATGTATATAGCCTAGTGTACCATTAATCCTTGCATTGTCCAATGTCAAACAGGGTATCAATTATATAATATTTTTGTGGTCTATAGCAAGAAACCAGCTCTCTTAAACGCCTTCTTATCTCTCATTCGATTTTTAGACATTTGACAGAGAACAGATTTCTGAAAGACTTGTAGGCCTATAGTGTCGTTTCAAATGGCTCACCATTTCTCGGGGCATTTGAATGCTGTAGAATAAAATGGAGGCAGAATATATTGACATTTCTAGTACGGTTTGACTCAGCTAAGCTGGGGACACATGAAAATGTGGTTTTAATTTGTTTCATCAGTCTTGTGAATTTTGCATATCTATAGCCTAGTGTACCACTAATCCTTGCATTCTCCAATGTCAAACAATGTATGAATCATATAATATTTTTGTGGTCTTTAGAATTTGTCATAAAAGAAACCAGCTGTCTTAAACCCCTTCTTATCTCTCATTCGATTGTTTAGACATTTGAGAGAGAACATATTTCTGAAAGACTTTGTAGGTCTATAGTGTCGTTTCAAATGGCTCACCATTTTTCGGGGCTTTTCGAATGCTCTAGAATAAAATTGAGGCAGAATATATTGACAATTCTTGTAGGGATTGACTCACCTAAGCTGGGGCACATGAAAATGTGGTTTTAATTTGTTTCATCAATCTTCTGAATTTTGCATATCTATAGCCTACTGTAGCAATAATCTTTGCATTGTCCAATGTCAAACAGGGTATCAATTATATAATATTTTTGTGGTCTATAGAATTTGTCATACAAGAAACCAGGTGTCTTAAACCCCTTCTTATCTCTCATTCGATCGTCTAGGCATTTGACAGAGAACAGATTTCTGAAAGACTTGTAGGCCTATAGTGTCGTTTCAAATGGCTCACCATTTCTCGGGGCATTTCGAATGCTGTTGAATAAAATTGAGGCAGAATATATTGACATTTCTAGTACGGTTTGACTCAGCTAAGCTGGGGACACATGAAAATGTGGTTTTAATTTGTTTCATCAATCTTCCTATTTTTGCATATCTATAGCCTACTGTAGCAATTATCTTTGCATTCTCCAATGTCAAACAGGGTATCAATTATATAATATTTTTGTGGTCTATAGAATTTGTCATACAAGAAACCAGGTGTCTTACACCCTTTGTTATCTCTCATTCAATTTTTTAGTCATTTGACAGAGAACAGATTTCTGAAAGACTTGTAGGCCTATAGTGTCGTTTCAAATGGCTCACCATTTTTCGGGGCATTTCGAATGCTGTAGAATAAAATTGAGGCAGAATATATTGACATTTCTAGTACGGTTTGACTCGGCTAAACTGGGGACACATGAAAATGTGGTTTTAATTTGTTCCATCATTCTTCTGAATTTTGCATATATATACCCTAGTGTACCACTAATCCTTGCATTCTTCAATGTCAAA